>JZKD02S1850487.1:45842-59138 GCA_000966675.3 Picea glauca | reverse complement strand
CCCCGCGTGGAAGAGTGTACATACTTCTGGGGTGTAAATACTTCATGGGGTATAAACACGGCTGAAAGTAAGGACCTCTGAATCAGGAAGATAATCAGGCTCCACAACCAACAACAACTGGTGTAACAACAATGACCATTCTTTAAGACTTGGTTGTTCTATACATTTTGATCATTAGTTGAATCATTTTATGGGTAAAACATGTGAACGTTACCAATAAAACATGCTAAGTAAATGAAAATATAAAAGCAAGATAAATGATTCATACCTTGAGAAAAAAAAGGTCTTAGAACGCATTATAGTAGGCATTAGCTTAGAGATTATAAGGTTGAATAGGCAAAAGATGTGATGAAAAAGGGGCATTTATGGGTCCTAACACTGTCAAAATTCAATACACAGCCTCAAAGTTCTATCTTTATTTTTGACAAAAAATATTGGTGCTCCCCAAGGTGAAACACTTGGATGTATGTACCCTCTCTTCAACAATTCTTCCAAATACATGTGTAATTCTTTTAATTCTGGTGCGATCATTCTGTAAGGTGTTTTTGACACCAAGGTAGCTCCTGGCACTAAATCAATAGAGAAATATATCTCCCTTTTTGGTGGAAACCATGGTATTTCTTGGAATACATATTCAAATTCTTGTAGTACTGAAAAAAATTCAAGGCTTGGCCCCTTTGTCTTTTTTGTCTCCTCCACATGGGCCGCATACAAATGACATCCTTTTTCTGAAACATCTTTTTAGTTGTAAGGCTGAAATCTCCCTTATAGAGATGGGTCTTGGAACACCTTTCATAGTGATATGTTTTCCATCTCCATCAAGACATGTAAATGTCTTGCTATGACAATCTAGGACAACATGATGCTTGTCCAACCAATCCATTCCAATTAGATTATCATAAGATCCCAATGGTATGATATTTATACCGGCACTAGTATTCACACCATTAATACTTATGGAACAACCTCTGACCATATCATGGATTATCCTTTTGGTTCCAGTGGCTAGCTAAACCAAACTTGTTTTTTCAAGCTTAATTTTCTCCAAATGTAATCTATCCACTATTTTAGGATCAATGTAACAATGACTTGCTCCTGAATCGATTAAAATAGAAATAGACTGATTTATGGTCTTACCTTCCACCTCGATCATATTGGATTGGTACTTTGCTTGTTGATCATATAAGGATGCATAAATTTCCCATTTCTTCTACTCTTGTAGCCTCTTAGATGTTGTGCATGGTCTTCACTCTGTTCTTTCTGTGAGGAAATCCTTTTACAGGTGATCTTCTTTACATCCCCAACATTGGATTGATGGTCTTTCCCTTTTTTCCAACGAGTCTTATTTCTTGGATTCATCCTTAGCATACTAGTCTTGATCATTTTTATTAGGTTCATTTATGTTAAAAGGTAGTTTGAATCCCTTCTTCCTCTGATCATACTTATCCTTCTTCTTATCCTTCCAATATTTATGGAAATACTCTCTACCCTAGTGTTGGGTTGAATTCTCCTCTCTTCCTACTTCTTAGTCAGACACGGGTTCAGATCTGATTAGGTTTCCAACAAAACCCCTCTAAAACTATTGGCCCTCTTGGTAACCTAGAAGACAACACAACACACAGGGTGTATTGCATAGTCTCACATGAGATAGTCTTATGGATGAATGCAAATCTCAAGTGCTTGAAATCTAGGAAAGAGTGGGGATCTAGGATTCTAATCTATTTTCCCCATACATTCAACATATTTATCCATTCATATTATTATGATTCATTCATTTGTTAGTTTATGCATGCATTATAATAGATCTATTGATTCATTCATTCATCCATTCATCATCTAAATACTGACAAAAGATAAATAATCAATAAAAAACATGCATAACATAGGTTTTACTGTAATTCACCCCCTCCTGGGATACGTCCATAAAGATCTTGCTTCTTAGGCTCTTTTATTAAGTTTACTACAAAAATATGGCACTGTGCGCACTACATCTCGATCATACAATCATAAAATAGGTTCCACAACCTCTGTGAGACAGACTAGATCACACCAAGCTCCTCAACCTCTGATCTAAACCTCAAAAACATAACCTACTCGACTCTTTGCATCTCAAAATCTTACAAAAAAATAGCTTCTGACACTTCGAACCACAACTAATAATCAACAACCCTCTGAACCCCGACCTAGACCTCCTAGGTGCTTATTTATACTATTTTACAGTCTTATTAGTCATTACATTCCAAAACCCTAACCCTAACATGCTTAGGTATTACTACCTCTGTGCCTTGCATGCTTTCCTCCTTTGCATGTGGCTTTTCCTTACACATGTTGCTTTTCCTTCCAGCTGTCTTTTTCCAAATTAAGCTTTACTTTCCGAAATGGACTTTTCCTTAAAATTGTCCTACGCCCAACAGGCCCACAACACTGACATGTGGCCTTTCCTAGGCCACCTAGGCAGTGTGTGCTCCCTCAACATCCTCTTCTAGGCTGTGGAACTTGTCTGCAAGTTCCCTTCCTCTTTCATGGACCTGCATGGCAATTTCTGCAAGCCCTTCTAATTTTTGCGATGTGATTCCTCCTGGATCATTACTGCGCACTATGTTTGTTATTGTGCCATGTTCCTCTTCTCCTCCTCAAAATGCATGATCATCTGCGTTTCTTGCTCTTGAAAGGGTTCCATCTACACCTATTTTTCCTGCTTCTGCATTTGCGTCAATTTTAACTATGGATGCAGCTTCTTCATATAATGTGTTCCTTTCAGATGCTCTATGATACTCATTGTCTTCTGCCTCTGCTTGAGGTCTTGGATAGTTTCACTTACTCTTTCTTCTTCCTGGTCCCACTTATGGACCTACTCGTCTTCCTCCAGCGTTGTCCAAAGTTGCGTTACTCTGTCAAAAAATCATGTTGTTACGCTAACTTGTTTTTCCATCTCATCCATTTGACTTGCAGCTTCTTGTTTTCTCTGCTCCTTTACCTACGGGGGAGTTGTGGGTTTGAGTTTTTATTTTAATTCCTCAATCTCCTGCCAATACTGATCAATTTTCTATGCAATGAGGTCAATATTCTCCTCTTCACTTCACTCTGTTGCTTGCGTGTTGTTCAAGAGTCAGTTGTATTCCACTGTCAATCCCTACTCTAACCTGTCTCTTCATTATTTCTCCTCTTCCTTTTCCATAGTCAATTGGTCGCATGTGATCTGGAGAATCTCTATGACCCCTCTTCCCAAATCTATATTTGTAGCATTTGCATGGGCCCTAGACTGTACTTCCTACATGATGTTGGCTTGTAGCCCATATAAAGCCTTCGTTGGTATGTGCACCATCACCATATCAAGTTGTTCTACATCCTCCATGGGTTTATGCGTTGTCTCCTAGTCGAGCCTAATCATTTGGCACATTAATGTGAATGTTTCCATGCCCTGGATGACAAACTGCATAGTCTCTTTTCCCTCTTCATGTGTGGGTAGCCTCTGTTCCTTCTCCTATTGTTGTGCAGTGGCCTATGATTCTACCTGACCTTGTAAATGTTGCATGCTTTCGTGGAGCTCTATGAGTTTGGCCATAACTTGTTCCATTTGTGCCTCTATAGGTCTGACCACTTATCCTCTCCTATCTTGGACCTTGTCCATTATGATCTTTGCATCATCACAAGTCAAGGTGATTTTTAGGTCCTTTGTTTCGTACTTTCTCTTTTTGCACGCATCTTTTTCTTGCATGGGCTTCCTTATCATTTATGAGGGTTGTGCCTCACTCATTTTTCCTTGGCCTCTTTCCTCTTGAGCCTGTACTATCTCCTCTTTCCCCATCTGTGGCCAACTTCCTGTTCTTTTTAATGTGGGTGTTCTCCTCATCCTTTTTGGTACCCCACTGCTTCAACTTGGTTGGGTTCGCTCTATTGTTGTTCTGGTATTATCATCTGGACTTATTGTTTGGGATGATGAGCTTGCTTCTGTCGTTTCCTTGGGCTTGGAGGACTGCATTGCGCCTATCCTCGTGGTTGGTTTTTCTATTGGTAGCTACCACTACATAGGCCAATCCTTGATAATCCAATCCACTTCTTTCCTTGTGGCACAATATTGCATCTTTAACCATGCCTTTTTTGGATCCCCTGTGGCTTGGATCTATATGTGATACCGGGATGCCTTGAATTTATCTATTCCCTTTGTCTCCTACGTGACCTCCATAGGTATGTGCCATATGTTTGATTTGCATTGTTGGATTTGTTCTAACATCATGGAAAACATAGTGTTTTTTTCCTGTTGTGTCTTGTTATCTTTTTCTTACCAGAGAGACTCGTACCTGGCTGCATAGCACTTTCCTACCTTTTCCAGCAATGTTGAGAACTTGGGCTTCTGCCACCCTACCAAAGCTATCAATATTATCAACCAGGATTAATGGAACTCAGTTCCATTGTCTTTCACGTCACAACAGTCAAGTAGGAATTGGTTCAGCAGCTACGACACCCAACTGAACATCATCCCCTTCACGCACTGCACTGCCACGACAATCAATCCTACTAGCTCTTCCTCTCTGTGAAATTTTCTTAGAAACTTACACACCATCAATTGGCTTCTGAACCTTGTCACATTGTCATTAATGTCTTTTATGACAATGTCTAGGTTCCCATTGGTCATTCTGAACTGTGTTTTAAATTGTTCCACAAGTTCTTTATCACGCTCTTTGTTTTCTAAGAAGTCTTCGGGTTGCGCATCGAATGTGCGAAATCCGGTTATCTTGGAAATTAATGCCACATCAATATGCACTGGTTTGTCCATCCAAAGGATGCTTCCATGGACCCAGGAAACCAGTTGTTTGAGACACAAACCGACATTCTTACCACGCCCAAAATGAGGTATGTCCAAGAGATTCATAATACCTGAGTTATACAGCCTCGTAATCCACTGCATGGGCTCTAGCACTGGTCTTCCTAGGGTTCCAATCTCCCCTGTGTTGATCAAATATTTTTCCTCGACCAATTCTAGAAATTTAGCCATGTCGCGCACGTCATGATCTGCATATCTCAACTTTGGTACCCTCCCCAGCATGTCAACAGCTATGGGGACTGCATCTGGGAGAAATGGGAGGGTAATTTGCATACTGTGAGGGGTCTCTCTTTTCTTCCCTACAGAAGATGTGCATGCCTCTCCTGCTTTTGCACCCTCTTCTTCCCCTGCTGAATATGGTTGTTCGATTATGTCCTCGACTAGTACTTTGTCTTGTGTCTAGGACTGTCGCAGTCCAACTATGTCATTTGATCTTGCAAGCACCTTGGGGTTAAGGTTTGAAACCCCATTTCCAACCACAGAGCTCTACCCTATCTCTCCTTGATGTGTTATAGGGATATTTTCCTCAAACCTCGTCGGGTTAATCAATTCTAGGTCCGAGGTGGTCACATCCTCGAGCTAGACTATATTCTTCGACGGTTGCATCCTCTCTTTCCATTTTTGGCCCTGTCGAGTAATCCAGTAAAACGTTTCTAGCGACCCAAACTTCGGTGGAGTCATCCTTTGCAACTATCACAACATGTCTTGCTACTTCGTCAATTGATAACTAAGGAATGAGTTCTTTTTTTCTCACTCTGAGCTTGAAATTCATTAAGTGTTGAATAACTACACATTTTACACCTTTTATAGACCGGTTCAGGTTCACTTTTTAGTTTTTTCCTGCATTTGTGCCGAATTCAATTGTTATTGCGTGTAGTATTCAGATATATGTCTCAGTAATTTTTGTGCATGACTTATTCCAGTGTTTTTGTATTTTCTTTCTTTTCTACTTATGTATTTATTTTTCTTTATTTTTCTCCTTTTTATTTCTTTTTGTCATTTTTTGTCCTAGATTCTACTATAGTACACTATGTACATGCTTTCTTACTGCATTGTAACTATTAATTGTTAGGGAGTCAACTATCCCTATACAGTTTCAATCTACTCCCATTGATCATTCATTTCAATTATGTTCCTGCTATATGCTTTATTTGTAGAGATTCCCCATATGTGATAGTCTTTACTTCATATGGTCCAAGACAATGCATTCTAAATTTCCCAGGATGTTGGAAAAATTTACTGTTATATAGCAAGACTAAGTCTCCTTCCTTGAAAAAATTCCTCTTTATATGACTATCATGGTAGGCTTTATCTCTGGCCTTCTATACTTGTTGGTTAAATCATTCCAAAATCATATCCTCTTCCATTTGCACGAGTTGATTCAACCTTTCCTTTACTGTGCCTCTTTCTATCATATTGGTAATTGTTGCTACGCGCATACTGGGTACCAGAAATTCTGATGGCACCGTTGCTTCCTTCCCATACACCAATCTAAATGGTGTTTGTCCTGTCAATTTCTTACATGTGGTCCTGTATGCCCATAATACTACTGGTAGTTTTAAGTCCCAATCATCCCTGTTGACATTACAGATCTTTGTCAGAGCATTCTCCAAGACCGTATTGAAAGATTCTACTGTTCCATTTTCTTGAGGATGGTATGGTGTAATCTTCTGGTGGTAGACTTAAAAATCCTCAGTCATAGTTATGATAGTAATTTTGATAAAGTGAGTACATTGGTCACTCATCGAAATTATTGGACATTCAAATCTAGTGATCACTTGATCGAAAAAGAAGTGTGTTGTTGTCTCTGTGTTGCAATCTTTGACTGGTGTTAATTTTTCCCATCTTGTTAAGTATTATGTCGTAGTAATTATGTATTTTTCTCCTGACCTTTTTGTTGGTGGATGGATTGGCCCAACAAATTATATTTCCCATTTTTCAAATACCTGCAAATTTACTTTTGGTTTCAAGGGAATCCCATCCCTTCTGTTGGGTTTTTCAACCCTCTCACAGACATCACATGTCTAACAATATTCCTTGAATCTTTATGGATTGTTGGCCACCATAGTCCTGCACGCAATACCTTCTTCATGGTATCTTTTCCTCCATAATGTCATCTAGCTATTCCCTCATGAGCTTCTGCCAAAATTCTAGGCCTTTCATGTTCTAGTACACACCCTCTCAAAATGTTGTCCATGCCCATTTTATATAAGTGTCCTACAATCAATTGGTAGTCTCCAGCTCTGACTACCATATTTTTCTTGTGCACAATGCTAAATTCTTGTGGCGTGATCCATGTACTCAAGTGTTCAATGATATCAACAAAATATTCATCAACTATTTGTACTGAAAACAACTACACATCAGGGAAGTTGTCTTCCAAGTTGGTAGGTTCCTCTCCAATAGTGACCCTTGACAGGTCATCCGATCCTACATTATGATTCTCTGGTTTGATTATTACTTCAAAATCAAATTCTTGAAATAACAACATCCATCTACATTTCCTCCCCCCCAACACAGGCTTGTTGACTAAGTATTTGAGGGAAGAATGATCTGTGAACATATTAAAGTGTTTCCCTAGTAAATGGTGTCTGAACTTCTGAAGTGCATATACCATGGTTAAGCCTTATCTTTCTATGGTGTTGTAATTATGCTCTGATTCTGACAATTTTCATCTTCCAAAGGATATAGGATGGTGTAAATCCCCTGCTCTTGGTTTTTCCAGAATTGCTCCAAGTGTTATGGCTAAAACATCTACATTCACATGAAAATTGTTTTCTCAATCTGGGAATACTAGAATAGGTGTTGTGACCATTTTTTATTTTAAAGTTTCCAACACTTGTTGATAGTTCTCATTCCACTGAAATATGATATCCTTCTTTAGCAATTTTTCCATTGGTGCAGTAATCTGCGCATACCCCTTTATGAATTTTCTGTAAAAGCTTGTATGTTTGATTGTTTCTCTCAATTGGTGCACTGATTTTGGTGGTGGTAAATTGACAATGACTGCAATCTTTGCAGGATCCATTAGTAAACCATGTTTACAGACTATATTCCCCAACAATATCCCAAAAGGTGTTCCAAAAATGTTTTTTTTTTATATTCAATGATACCTGACACTGTCTGCATATTTCCAACATTATCCTTAAAAATTATAAATAGTCCTTTAACAGACTATATACATTCCATTCATCCAAACAGACTTCTAAAAACTGGTGTATGAATTCCTTAAAGGCAGCTATGACTACTCTTGAAAATATGGCTGGTGCATTCTTAAGCCCAAATGGCATGACTGTGTACTGGTAGAATCCCCATTCTGTAGAAAAAGTAGTCTTATACCTATCTTTTGAAGTTATATTGATCTGATGGTAACATGAGAATCCATCTGTAAATGAGTATGATTCTTTGCCTCCCCCATTCTCTAAGAACTCAGCTGTGAAAGGGGTAGGAAATGGGTCATGTAAGAAATCATCATTAAATTTTCTCAAATATACACATACCCTTATCCCCCCTTGTTTATTTTCTTGCACCATGATAGGAATTATCCATTCAGACTCCTCTACTGGTTCTATGATACCAGCTTCTAACATTCTGTCAATTTCAACCTTCACTTTCTACTTGTATACTAGATTCATTTTGTAAGGTCTCTACCTGACAGGTCTTTCCTCAAGTTTGAGAGGTATTTTCATCTCTACTATCTCTCCTGCTATGCCTTTCATCTCTATGAAGGTTGTTGGGAATAGGTCACTATACTCACATAGTAACTTTATTATTCTTTCATTGTTTGTTTATCCCAATAGTCTCCAATACTTGCCATTTTAGGATTTTCAAATGTCCCAATATTGACTTTCTTCACTTTGATTGGTGTAGAAAATACTTCTAATTCTAAACATGGACCTTCCACTTCTCTTTCTCCTTCTATTTCTATAATATGAATATTACATGGTTCATCTTCATCTGGTGCTTCTTCTTCCACATGGTAGCATGACAGTAGTTCTTTGACTGTCTTCCTATTTAGCGATTGATATTATAACATGAGTTCAACCTCTTTTTTGTCAATAAATATGACCCCTTTTATCTACTTTAGTGTTGAGTCAATGTTGGGGTTCTCATGTTCAAATGAGAAGGTTACTATAAAATTTTGTTGTAATTCTAGTCATTCTATAGTACCCCTGCACATCTCCTGGTCTACATACCAGTTTTCTAGAATTCCTTCCAATGTATGAATGAAGTGATGAAGCCATTATTCTAGTGGTTTCATCCTCCATTGTGTTCTACACTTCTCCAAGTGTTGTTTTGGTGTTCCTTTCCCATCATACCTCTTCATTTTATTATTGTCCTATTCTACGTCGAATCCAATGCGCAGTAACCGTTTACATTGGTAACAGTCCTGAATTTTTTCTTTATGTACCCCATATGCAATTGGGTTAATGTAATATGCTTCACGCATGGTGGTTCTATAAAACTGATTTATTTCCTCGAGATCTAGACAGGTGGGTTCTAAAAACCTTTCTCCTTATGATGGATC
This sequence comes from Picea glauca, assembly GCA_000966675.3. Classification (NCBI taxonomy): domain Eukaryota; kingdom Viridiplantae; phylum Streptophyta; class Pinopsida; order Pinales; family Pinaceae; genus Picea; species Picea glauca. Next base: position 49,785 of record JZKD02S1850487.1, on the reverse strand, counting down.
TAGTGGCGCAATGACTCTATACTCTCCGGATTCAAATGTCATTTTCCCTGCCTTCAAATTAATTATGGCCTAGTTATCAAATTCTCAATCCAATCCAAGCAATGTTGGATATGGTGTTGTTCCATATACTATCTGTATTAATTCAAAATCTTCCTTAGTGTGCACTCCATCCAAATCTACTGTGAAACCTTTTATCCTTCCAATTGGTAGAACTCTGTGTTGATTTGATAATTTCAGCTAAATAGGTGAGTAGCCTAGTGTGGGCTCTCCCATACACTGCCATGTCTTCTTAGGTAAAACATTTACTTCAGAACCTAATTCTAGTATAATATCCCCCATATTGAAATATCCAATGTTGGCATTCGGTCTGAATTCTTTGCTTGTCCTCCTTCTTGTATGGAGGTGATTGATTGTTTTCTACTCTAATGTCCCCTCTACCTCTATGTTACATCTTTCAATTAGATTCTGTAAGATTTTGACAAATGATGGATCCTTGAATAATTGAAAACAAGCTTGTTGAAAAGTCCTTATGTTACTTACTTTCTCTATAGGATGTACTTCAATGGTGCGGTCCATTGATGAAGGCATATCGTACATTGGAGAGTTTTGATTCTGCTGCATAACTGATGTGGACACGGTGTTCTTCTTGAGAAACTCATGTCTGGGCTCCTTGAATGTTTTCTTTTCTTTATGTGCATTAAACTTCTTTGGTGGTTCTATATTCTTCTTCACCCATTGGTGTTGTGTTGGATCTTATCTTACTGCGTCAACTCCTATATTAGCTCCTTCACGCATGACTATGTTGATGTTTTTGCCATCCTCCCTGGCTTCTATAGAAATCTAATAAACATTATGGTTGTTTTGATTCCTCTTATACTGTATCTTCCCCAATAATGTCGGACAATATTTCGTGTCATGGTCTGATGAGAGACAATACATGCATGTTGTTGGTCGAAGTGGGCATTCCCTTACATAATGTCCTGGATGTTGGAAGTCATGGCACACTATTGGACCTCTACCTCATCCAAATCCTCCTCTACCTCATTCTCCATCTCTGTTTCTAGCTCGATCTCCTCATGGTGCATTATACTGTGGTACCTGATTATATTGCACGAGGTTATATTGTGGTTGCATGTTATTGTATGGTGGTTGTGCAATTTTATACTGCTTCTCTACAGTTTTGTATGCATGTGGTACCTAGTTAAACTTAGGTGTATCTTTCCCTGTCATCATATCTTCTTGCACCTTATAAGTATCTGAAGTTCTTTCCCTCATCAGGTCCATTTTCCTACAATATTTATCATCATGACCCACTAACTTGAAAAATTTACAATATAAACTCTTGGGTACTTTCTAATACTTATGAATCATTGAGAAATAATATGGATCATGCATGTGTGCCTTATAGATCTCACACCATGGTCCTCCTATTGGCAAAGGATTTGGTACTCTTGTTCCCATGTACTGTGTGAAAGTTGGACATTCATTCTTGTGGTATCCCTTTGTCATGTATGTGGTACACCAAACAAATTCTCTTTTCTCTTTTCCCTTATTCTGATTAAGCTGGAATGTTAGATTCTTTAGATCCCCCTTCAATTTCTATATTGATATATCTTTCTAATACTGGTTCTCTTTGAGCTGTAAGGTTTCCTGCAAAGCCTATGCATGATTTTGGAACTTTCGTTGTCTCAATGGGTATTTCAAATTTGGAAATAGTGAATTCACAAAGATATGTATATGTTGCATGTTATTCATGACATACTTTAAATACCCTTCAACCGTTTAAACCTATGATCAATTTCCAAAATAGATTCACCTGGTTTCCGTCTAATTTCAATCATCCCATTCATGTACTGATCTTCTGAGCTAGGTTTTTGGAATTAATTGATCAGTAGCTCCTTGACATCAAAAACCATCCTTATTGTACCTGGTGGGTTGTTTACAGCTAGGTTCATGTACCAGTATAGTGCACAGTCTCTTAGCGTGATAGCTAACTGCGCAAGTTTTGTATCCTCATCTGTGATCTGAATAGCTTCCTAGATCTTCTCACAGATGAATAAATTATTTTCAGGGTCCTCAGATGCCTCTCCTTGAAATTATGGTAACCTAATGGTCGGATCATGTCCTTCCATATTGAACTGTGATGAACTACTACCTCTGCGCAGTGTAGATATTTGATTGCTACTTCCTGAACTGGATCCTCTAGTTTTTGCTCCTTGTTTGGATGTACTTATTGTTGTCTCCCTTCCATTAAAATTCTATTGTCTAAATGGCAGTGTTCTTTCTGGTGTATTGGTCGCACATGGGGTTATGGGTTCCGCACTGACACTGAAATGGATGGGAGTTATGTCTTCTATTCCTACCCTTATACTGTGTGTCTTCCTTTCATATGTTGTGCACATGATTTCCTCAATATGCTCCACATCACGGAGATCCTCTACCTCTTCCTCATCACTTTCCAAGCCTTCTCTATCAGCTATGGATTTCTTTTTATTATTCATCTTATATTGGTATGGTACTGCACTGCACGTCTTTCAATTTGTTTCCATGATCTACTTTGTCTGATATTCCTCCGGTATGATTAGGTCGATGGCCTCCTTGTTCTTTCCCTTATCCATCTCTTCCTCCATTTTTCCACATCTTGTCAGTGATTCCTCCCTTCCCACATGCATGTAGGGAGGTTTAGTTGTCTAAATCCATCGTCATCACACTATTGTTATACAGTAAAATATTGATTGAAGTGTACAATGCTCTGATATACCTACTTCTACGTCCTTTTAGAAACTCTTTCTCTGTTACGTTGTGTTGATGGGGAAAATTGACAGTCCGTCAACTGGAAGAGCGAGTCCGGTCCAGGGTTGTCCAAATAACCCAAGCCGTTTGGTGTAACTCGTTTTGACGGGTTTAATGGCTCCGTTAGCCAATGTAAGAATCCTAAAAGAAACGAATAAAAGAGAGAAATAACTAACTAATTACTAAACACACTATATATATGCACATATGTTCAAATGTAACTATAGTAGTTGTATTTAAGCAGAAGATATACAAGTCTCATTTATTTACATGATTTACAAGATGAAAGTTTTAATCGAAACTTACGAAAATCAATGTGAAAAATGATTGCTTCTAGGAAGCAGATAAAGAAAGCACATACAAATATTTATTGTTTTTCTTTTATAAATTTAAAGAATCTTACAAAAAAATTTAATGAAACATGAACATCTGGATAGTCAAAGCTGAACCATACATTCATTGTTTCATTCATAAACAACTTAACTAAATAACACACATAATAACTTGTCGCTAATCAACGAAACTGGTATTTATCTTTCTGTGTTGTATGAGCTCATGCTTGTATTGTTGTTAAGGGAAACCTATAACAGAACAATACTAGCACTTCCAGAATACATTCAAAGAAGTATTTTATATTGGATTAAATTAATAACAACAGGAAGACAACTAATTAAAAATCGTGTGATCTTAAGATAATCAATATTTAAGAACGAAAGAAAACTCAATTCTGGGTATTGATATTATCCATCATTTAACATTAGAAATAAATTCCATAATAATCAAATGATTGACTGATCACACATAGAAAATGGAATAAGAAATTATGGACAACATATGACATTTAACAGTATGAAAACACCATATGATTGACAAGCTAAAGCTAAAATCAATTGTTATAACATTTTCATAATATAACAATAATGAAAGAATGAAATGGAATAAGTATCACACAGGTCTAAAGCCAGAGATGAATTACTTTCCCATATTATTTCTCAAAATCACATGCCCATATTGTAGTCTTGGAAGAATTGTTTCGGATAATAAACTCTTAAAGATTGGAAAAATTAATATATAAATAATAATAATTAACCATGTATTGATAAAAAAAGACTAAAGCTATTTAAATCAATGCATAATCAATTATTGAAAG
>JZKD02S1850487.1:26441-39860 GCA_000966675.3 Picea glauca | reverse complement strand
TATGAAGATATTATATGAAAATAAAACCATTTTACTTACAGGACAAAAGCCATTAAGCAACTTGGAATTCCATATTCTTCTTTAAAAATACTCGTCCATTTTCCCAAAGCTTCCAGCCATCCATTACTCCATTTGAAAATAAATAAAAAGTTTACAAAATCAATAATATACAAAAGATAAAGGATTAAAATCATCCTCTCCAATTCTTGGATCCATTGGCTATGATCTTTCTCATATATTTATAAAAATGAATGAGCAGTCTGGGCATCACTATTAATTTCTGCCACCTGAACTTTCCCTCTAAAAGAGACCCAAATATCTCTCAAATAGTGATCGTTTTTGGGAAAATCTCTTTAAGGAAGGTAAATGGGTCCATTTTGGTTCTGGGTTTTCAACCATTTCTTCAAATGCCTCACGGTTTGGCTGTAATCAGTTCTGCAAAATCGTCTGTCTGATCTTGACGTCTTTTCAAATTTTATCTGTTGTTGCTCATAAAATTATTTGTAGCAATCCAAAATTATTTTTGGATCAATCATCTTGAACGTATTTGGATAATAAAATCAAGCCATGATCAGATCTGTATCAATTTTTTGATAATAGAAACCTATGAAACAAAAAGAAACCTAAATTAATAACCTAAAAATTGTGAATAAAACAAAATCTACAAAAATAAAAAATCAATTTAAACTAACTATAACTTATAAACAAACATTATTTATAAAAAAAAATCAAACATGATCTAGAAGCTTCAAGTTAATGGAGAAAAAATATTAATTTTAGTTTTTTTCAAAATCAAACAAATGATAGATAATTCTTTGATTATTATTATTTTGAAATAAGATGCAAAATGAAAAAAAGAATTTAATTAATTCATATCACCAAATGATTTCATGAAAATGATAAACCAACCAAGATATTATTTGATGAAGTATTGAACCCATTATTCAAAATAGTCAAACGTGCTAATGAGCAAAAGAATGAACACATAATCATAATTTAAACGAAAGTAAACATTTAATAAAAATTAACGTTTTTGTTTAAATTGAGATTTTTATGTTCGTTTCTAATTTTTGACATATACCCTTGAAATGAATGTATCATACTATAGTGAATGTATTAAGTTTGTCTCAAAGAAATCCAAGGCATAGAACTATTTGAAAAGGTTGATTCTGTAGCTCATTATAATTATCAAGATTCTAATGGGGGGGCCTTTAAATTTTGTAAAAATATAAGGGGAATTGTTGGGGCCAAACACGTTGTAAGAATTTGTAGTATATACTGCAAATTCTATGATAAAACCTACAACAATATTGTCTAACCAGAATTCTACCACGTGCATGAAATTGTTGTTAATTTTTTGTAACTCTGAGATCTCCACAGGATTCCACTCAAGTTGTCTGATCTAATTTGTTGGGTTGTTTTATTTTAACCTTAATATCCACTCCTACAACAAATGTGGGAAATCACAAAAAAATACATCATGCAAGTTGTTAAACATGTACTTGTCCAGTTATTTATGCAGTGTTATCTTAGGGTTTTTGTTTTCCTTCTACGCAAATTGAAGATCCTTTTTTTTCAACCATCTTTCGATATCTTCCTTCGTTGGATTCCATGGTCTGAAAAATCCTTGTTATACCTTCATTCTCTGCAAATCTTTCATGGATCCTGTCAACTCAATCTCATGCAGTTCCAGCCTGCAACGGAACCATTTGTTGGGTTGAATTCTCCTCTCTTCCTAATTCTTAGTCAAAATCAGGTTCAGATCTGATCAGGGTTCCAACAAAACCCCTCTAAAACTATCATCCCTCATGGTAATATAAAAGGAAACATAGCCCACAATGTGTACTACGTAGTCTCACATGAGATATTATTATGGGTGACTGCAAATCTCAAGTGCTTGCAATCCAAGGAAGAGTGGGGATATGGGATTCTAATATATTTTCACAATAAATTCATCATATTTTTATGATTCATTCATATGTTAGTTTATGCATGCATTTTAATAGATCAAATGATTCATTCATTCATCCATTCATCATCTAACTACTGATAGAAGGTAAATAAGAAATAAAAAACATGCATAACATAGGTTTTACTGTGGTTCACCCCCTCCTAGGATACGTCAACAAATATCTTGCTTCTTAGGCTCTTTTATTAAGTCTGCTTCAAAAATATGGAATTTTGTGCACTACATATCTGATAATACAATCATAATACAAGTTCCACAACCTCTGTGATGCAAAATAGATCACATCAGGCTCCTCAGCCTGTGATCTGACCCTCAAAACAATAACCTACTCGACTCTCTACAGCTCAACAACTTACAAAACAAAATAGATTTTGACACTTCGAACCACAACTAACAATCAACAACCCTATGAGCCCCAACCTAGACCTCCTAGGTGTGTATTTATACTATTTTATAGTCTTATTAATCATTACATTCCAAAACCCTAAACCTAACATGGTTAGGTCTTACTGCCTCCATGTCTTGCATGCTTTCCTCCTTTGCATGTGGCTTTTCCTTACACGTGTTGCTTTTCATTCTAGCTGTCTTTTTCCAAATTAAGATTACTTTCCAAAAATGGATGTTTCCTCAAAATCCTCCTGTGCCCAACACTTGGCCTTTTTTGTACAGGTACTTATCCTTCCTGATGGTCTCAGTTAAGGTATTGGGATCATCATATCGAATCCTTTCTTTATAAAAGGATGGAAGTCCACTCAAAAACCTCTATATTTTAACTTTCTCATCATTTATAAACCCCACATACTTTAACAACCCCAAGAACTTCTTCTCATATGTTGCCATGGTTGTGCTTCCTAGCCTAAGTTCAAATAACTCCTACATTTGCTTTTCATAGAAGTCCTATGAGAGGTACTCCTTTTGAAAATACTTCTTGAACTACTTCTAAGTGATCCTATTCTCATTATTGGGGTCAACTTTCTTCAATTGGTCCCATCACATTGCATATTTTCCATGCAAATGGTAGGTGGAAATCCTAGCTTCTAGTTTTGATGAGTATTTATGAAATTGAAAATACCTCCTGAGTCCAAGCAACCATGCCTCGGCATCATCTTCCCTTTCTTTTTCACCATCAAAGGATGGTGGCTTAAGATTCCTCAACTCTCCTTGAAAATTGTCCAATTCATGTCTTGTTTTTTGGTTCCTAACACGAGAGACCTTTGGACTACTTATGGAATCTTCAAATGCATAAATATTTATTGTTGAGTAAGGAGGTGAGTGATGTCTATGAGTTCTTCTATCACTTCTTTAATAACCATCTCCTCCACAATCATCTCTTATTTCATTATACATGCCTTATTCCTATTGTTTTTAGTTTGATCCCCTCTTTTTTTTCCTCTACAATTGATTTAAGCTCTACATCACTTGATCATTTATCTAAAAAAATTCTCTCATCGGCATCTCATTGTATTCTTTGTAACTTTGCACTTCTATTTTCAGGCTTCTCACAGTGTCTATCAATGTTTCTTACTCCCCTATGCCCTTGTGTCTATTGGATTTTGTCTCTGCATTACCAACTCTGATATTCTAACCTTTGGACTCCTTATTATGGATAGAATCTCCCTTACCTTCTTCCATTTCTTTAATACGCATTATGAACTGATATGTTCAAACCCCTTAATTCTTCAAAATGTGCAAGCCACCATTTCGTAAGAATTAATCATATTAATTTTTTTTCCAAACAATGATACAGGTCATTTTTCCTCTCAATTCATAAAGAATATATATATATATATATATCAGTCTGCATCATATAACACTTCCATGTTATCCCTTAGCCGATACATAATTCAATTCTGCACAGGCGCTTCCTTCAAACCACTTCCCCAGGTGACCACGGCTTGAAACTACGGGCTTAATCCTTCCTTATCACTTCGCTCCATGTTCTCCCACATAGGAGCTTGTGAAAACAACATAACCGAGGGTTGGGTTACCTCCTAGGCCCTTTTTACCTTAACACGAGACCAATGTTGGGACCAATTCCTCTATAATTCGGCCTTTGGCTATTCTCAATTGTCAACTTCCAATTTCTCCTGTAGCTACACTTTGTCGAAGTATTCACTAAATCCACTAGAAAAAATCAAACGAGCAAGACTTGATCTCTCGTTGAATGGACAGTCTTGCCCCCAGCTGGAGTCTTCAATGCAAATTGACAGTTGTGACTTAGTCAAACGTTGAGATGGATGGCTCTCCACCAATTTAGAAATTCGGTGCTCTAGCGCTCCAGGACATTCAGTTCCCATGTCTCTCAATTCCCCTGGAGTGAAAATCCTCCGAAGTACTTGCCTTAATCCTCCTGCTACTTGATCCAATGGTTGAGAAAGGTCTCGAAGAGATCCTTTATCAACAACCTGCATGCCTTCGTGACTTTGGGCTTCGACACTTTTCACTGATAGGAACTTGGAAACCCCCGACGTCACATACTCCCGAAGCTGACACGTCACGTTGACATAACCTAGGGCGACATGGACCCATGGCACATGTGCCACATGTCACTAAAAAATGAATATATCAGGTTCTAAAAGGTGTTGTACCTTGGTGACACATTTCATCACAGAGACCCCAACCACATGGCACAAGCCACATCATCAATCAAATCCGGGAATCCGGAGTTTCGAGCTTCAAATGTTTCCTGAGTCCAACACATGCTACCTCCCGAATAGTTGAACATCGAAATGAAATCGATGGCTCACACTCGTCCCATAGCCAATGGTTGTGATTACCTCTGGGCTTCAATTTTTGTGGCTTCTCTCTCCAGACGATCCCCACACTCTTGAATTACCAAACACTGAAGTGGTGAGGTTATGAAGCTCCAAAACTTCGCTATCCTTCCACCCTTGCTAGATCTGACAGTCGGAATACTTCTGAAGTCCTTTCCTCGATCTAACATTCAACAAGACTTCGAGAATTTTGTGCTCTAGGACTCTAGGTTATAGAATTTCATCATAGTTTAAAAATCTCGGAGTGAAAACTCTCGAGGTGGTAAATGTTGGCTGACCATGATCAACAACGGAGATCCCTCTGTGCCTCCCATCAAATAAGAAGGTTGATGGGGCTTCACGATTTTGGCCTTTGCAATTCAAGCCTTTCCTATCTACCAATATCTTTGAAGCGACAAAGTTCCAAATTTCTTCCTTTCTTGCTTGGCTTTGATCGACGGCTAATGATTGATCAGCTAGATTCAATAGTTGGGATTTAATTCTTACCCAACCTCTTGTTCGCCTCCATCAGACGAATCCTTATCACCTGCCTTCTGATCCGATGGTCCAAATATCCATCGATCCCACGGATGTGATTTCTACCGAATTCAAAAGGAACGGTAACGATTGCACCATATTTTACAAAAGATATCTGACATTTCGGATGCCACACAATCTACGCAATGCCATTTCTCCTAGGATTTTTTATTCAAGGTGTACTTGATCTCAACCACAATATCATGTCTAATAGATCCATACCATTTTGGTTTGGTGTTTCAACCTATGTCTCTGATACCAATATGCAACATACCTAGCCTCCCACAAGTCGGGCTATGACACTTAATCCGACTGCAACACACCCAGTCACCCGCAGGCAAGGCATGTTGAAATCCAGGGACTCACTTCACAGTGACTTATCTCAATTTGAATCACTTCTAAGTTAATTAAAAGACATGAAAACCACATGCGAAATAAAGATTCATGCCATAACATAAAATAATCCATGCATAGCAATAACCAGCAAGCATGCATATTAGGAACATTAACTCAAAGACAAATAAATACACAGTGGAATAAATCCTACACAGGTAAATAACGATAACAAAGAGCACTTATCTTTTCTAAAATCAAGAAACCAACTGGTTGCAGACCAAGGAGGTTCCACCCAACCATAGACATTATTGTTCCAAGTCTCATCAGCAGTGTCACCCCCGAGCCAGCTCTGTGAATCCACAAGGATGGTTCCAGAGTGTCACTCGGTTTCCCAAACCAGTCAACACTCCAGCTCTCATAGGCTTCTCAGTACCCATAACAATCCAAGTACACCAACTCTCTTCTACCCAACCTACACAACCCAAGAGAATGGACCCCCTTCTCTATCACGTAGTCCCTCAGGCCATTCATCCCCTTCCAAGGCTATAGTGCAGTTGGTCCGGAATATCCATGCTGGGACTCTCAAGATTCACAGCTATGAGAAAAACCAAGAATCGACCAAAACATCTCAAACATGTAGGTCTTGATTCATTGCTAGAATACACTAATAGTCTCTACATCCAACAATACCATCGCTTCTCTTCAATAGTTCATTTTCCTTCCCCGAGCCAAGACACAAATGAGGAAAGATGAATGGGTGGTAGGATGAATGGAGTGAAATCCCAATGAAAGGCGTGAACAATGTGCAATTGGGTGAATGAGTGCATGAGTGAATGAGTGAGGCAACCAGTAGAAGAACAATAAAGAGAATGGGAGTGAGAACCCCCCAAATGGACTAAGGACAGGTTTATATAATTCTTGGAATTAAGGATCCACTTGGCCTCCCCCCCAAGAAGGTCATGTAACTGCTATTCTCCATTAAAACAATAATGGGTAAATAAAATGTAAAAATAAGTACTTAGCCCCTCAAGCCCCCTATCTTGTGGAATCATAGCCCCCTATAACTCTTTTCCTTGTCTGTCTAGCAGCTAGCGATGTGTTTTATATTAATAATGATAAAAAATTACATTTCCTAGGCACATTGGCCTCTTAATAATTGTTTAGGCACTCTGGCCTCTCATAACTTAAAAAAATACAATATTTAAAACAAGTCTCAAATCCCGAGGTGTTACATGAACCAACCCGCATGTGTGCGCCAATAGTTGTCTTGTTGAATATTGTTCCAAATCTTGTCCTTGGGAAACAGGTCGAATTGGGATTTCAAGCCATAAGCTTCCTTGATAGTGAATACCCCTTTTGTGGATGTCCCCATATAAGGATATCGGGGCCTTGCTTGATTTGAATCTTATGAGTTACTTCTTCATCATGCTAAATCCTCAGGTTGATGCCCCTTCAAATTCTAATATTTGTGTGGGAGATCTTCCATTTCCTCCATGAAGAGGAGGGAGTGATTTTCCAATAATCCGCTACACAAGTGTATCTATCTTGACTCATGATTTCCTGAAGATCAAACAATTGTCCCATTTGTTGCAGCAGGGTAATTTGTTGCCACGAATCCATCTAGAATAGAGCTTCCCTACCTTGCCTAATTTTCCAGAAAGTATTCCCTTGTACTAGGGAGCGGTTCTACCACGATGCATTCTAGATAAGTGATTAATTCTTGTGTTCATTCCACCTAATGAGTTGTGTCTCTTCCAGATTGGAAATGTATTTACAATGCCACATATCAGCCCATAGGTCCCTTGGTTTCTTGATCCACCTCCACCATATTTTGGCTCACATGACCTGGTTGAGCAAGTTGGGATCCCTAAGTCCCAATCCAACATCCTGCTTCAACTTGCAAGGATCCCCCCAGTTGACTAACACCCACTTTCCTCCTTCTTTAGTTCCATGCCAAAGGAAATTTCTTTGGATATTTACGATGGTATTTAGCACATATTTAGGGGCAACCAAATTCAAGAAGATGTAGATCGGGGTATCCCACAAAATAGATTTTAAAATCACCAAATGACCTGCAAGATTCAAAGAATAGAAGGTCCAAGAGTTTAGGATTTTGTCGTTGGAGGAGAGCAAACCCTCCCAAGAACAGTTCTAGAGGGAATTATCAATGAAAGGGATGCCTAGGTATTTGGACGTAAGGGAGCTCATGTTGAACCCTAGGATGTGAGTCATAAAGGCTTGAACATCACGAGGGGTATTCAAAAATAATATATGGGATTTATTTGTATTTATGGAGGTACCAAAGGCTTCACTGAAGTCATTGAGAATGTTGAGGATGCGATGGGATTCTCTCATTGTGGGGTATCCCATCAACATAGTGTCATATACAAAAAAATTATGTGATATAGGAGGTCCAATCCATGCAATGGAAGGCCTTTGAGAGAGCCATCATTGATGGCAACCTTGATGGAGCAACTAAGGCCTTCCACCATAATGACAAAAAGAAAGGGGGAGCGAGGGTCCCCTTGATGGATTCCTCTAGAGGGAGAAAAGGGTCTAGATGGCACTCCATTTCTCATGATAGAGAAGAAAGATGAGGAAGTTAGGGTCATGATACAATTCACCCAAGACTCATTGAAACCAAAGGAAAGGAGGAGTAAACACATGTATTGCCAGCTTATTATATCAAAGGATTTGGAGAGATCCAACTTAATAAACATACCAGGAGTGTCAAACAACTTATAGGAGTGAATGACCTCATGGGAAAGGATAACATTATCCATTATTTGGCACCCATCTACATAACTCGATTGTTCATGAAAGATAATGAAATAAATAAGGGGTTTGAGCCAAAGGGGAATTACCTTTGTAATAATCTTGTAGATGACATTGCACAATGCAATCAGGTAGAAATTCTTTAGATGAGAGACATTCTTCTTTGGGGATTAAAGTGAGAAAGGTGGCATTGAGAGCTAGAATCACACTGAGAGTGTTGCGGGAATCGTCTATTAATTTTCATACCTCCTCTTGGACCAGATACCATCAATGATGGAATAAATATGTGGTAAATCCATCTGGCCCTGGGGATTTACCTGTGGGCATGTCCTTGATAGATTGATCAACCTCCTTCAAATTCATGGGTCTAAGGAGAGTTGCATTATGTTTAGTTTTAATCAAGGAGGGGATGTGTTGTGTTATTTTTGCAATAGCCTCGGATATGTCTAGACAAGGTTTCGTGAGTAGATCCTCGTAAAATATTACCAGTTCCTTCTCTATGCCTGGATGATCCATGATCGACTATCCTTGAGAATATACAAGCCTGTTGATCCAGTTTATGTCCCTTCACTAAAGCATGGATCAATGGAAGAATTTGTATTTTTTGTCACCCTCTTTGACCCATTGTACTCTAGATCTTTTCCTTAAAACAGTTTCTTCTTGATCTTACCAGTCATCTAATTTTTTCTTGATGAGTGTATATACCTATTTTAATTTATTCGATCTCCCTTATGCAATGATTTCCAGTTGACTTTCCTTCATTCTTTTTTCCAGTTCCCTTTGGGCTTGGAATATTGATGCAGGAGCATCGCCAACACATCAAGCGAACCAGCGCGGAAGCGGAGGACAGCTGGACAAGCCAACACACATTTTGAAAACACTTTGGGATTGTTGCGCAAATCTTAAATGAGTCATTTAAGATGAGGCAAACTTGTATATTGTAAATGGACCTTGAGCGGATAGCTCTCATCCTTAATAGATAGACGACAATTAATATAGTTAATGTTGGTAGATAGGATTTTAATTCATAGATTAGACAGTTTTAGAAAGACGGAGGGAAAATGGATATAGACACCCTCATTATGCATTGTAACATTATTCAAAAGCAGGAAGAGCAAGAGCAAGCAGAGAGCTGTGAAAAAGACACCCATGTACTGATATTTGAATTAATAGAAGAGTTGTGATTCAAATTCATGGTTTGTATTGTTCTCTGTGTATTTGATGGTGATATGCTCATAAATGTTTATTTCCTGTCATACATTTGCTTTTATATGCTGTGTATGTGATTTCATGGTTGAATTGAAATCTGAAGGGGTGAAGGAATGAGTTTCAGTTGTTTCTCTATTTGAGCCGGAGGATTCCTGCAAGGACTGCAGTTGAATTGTCCGCAAGGAGTGCGTTGACAGAGGGTTCAAATAGGGATAACTTTGATTCTCATTCACCCAGAAGAGAAATTGGGTTACAGGAGTCGTGCAAGGAGTGCGCAGGCCAAGCTAAGCCTCAGAGTTGTGATTCTGAGCGAAGTATCGGAAGACTGTTGCTGCAGGTGTGCATAGAGTCAGGGGAGGTTGAACACTTGAAGTGTTTGCAGAGTTGCCGCAAGGAGTGCGAGCAAAGAGTTCTCATTTCTAAGAGACTGAGAAGATGAAAAAAAACTCAGGAGGAGTAGAGCCTTCAAATCTGTTGAAGGACCACACAGGAGGTTATGACCACATCTAGAGTTTGAGCTCGTAATTTTGTGAACCATTGGATCAGTAGTTGATTTCCCGCCAACCATCAGATTTGGCAGGAGTTACAATGGGGTTAAGCCCTAGCGAGTAGAGGAGAAGTCCCAGGGGAGTCATCGAGATATTGGAGTCATTGGGGTTTCAAAGATTAATAATTAGAGACCTTATAAGTCCCGAAATTCCGGAGAAATCCTAGCCGTTGATCTCGGCAGGACACGCGTCAGGAATCTAGAAAGGAGTAGGGGTTCGGCACTTCACGAATTATGGAAGTGAAGAAGTCACATCATTAGGAATTGTGATCACGCAATGTCCGATAGAGCGACGAGGGGATAGTGATGTGGAGGAGTCCGTTCTCACGTGCATCGGGGATCAGTGTATCGGGATTTTCGGTGACGTGAAAATCATTGCAGGAGAAGTCGTGAAACTCCGAAACGCGACACACAATTAACCACCAGCATTTGAGTGGAGGACAGGTGTCACCCTATATCGGTGTTCGAGACTTAGAGAGTTCCAGAAACGAGTGCAGCTGAGATCGCGATATCACGATATGCGATTTCCCGATCATTAAGGGAGATCAACCACAAGAGTTACTGTGGGTGTAGATTTCCCGATAGGGAAATAGAAGGACGTATTGAGTTCTTCGGACCGAAGGAAGAGAAGATCCTGTGAGCGGGCATACCTGTGGGTGCGGCTGTGTCAAGTTTGGTATCAGAGCACAGAAAGACTCTTTGCTTTCTGTAGTAGAGAAGAGGAGAATTCACCATGCCTCCCAGGAGAGAAAGACAATCACCTGATCCAGAGGATAGGGAGGTGCGGAGAAGAGGTAGGTAAGTAATCAATCCAGAAATGGAGAGACAAATTCGTGATCTCCGAGTGAGACTTGAGGATATGGAGATAGCGCAAAGATGCACAACTAGTGCAGGGGATATCAGTGATTCCGACAACGAAATTGAGGCTGAACGAGAAGAGGAAGTTGTAGCCAAAGATGCAGCGAATGAATGCCTAATCAAAGTTATTGCCAGGATGGGTGCAAAAGAAAAGATGGACATTCTAGTTTATGAAGGGAATCTGGATGCAGAAGAGCTACTAGATTGGATTAGAGCTCTAGACACCTACTTCGACTATGAAGATGTCGAAGAATATAAGAAAGTTAAGCATGTTGTCACATGCCTGAAGGGACATGCAACATTATGGTGGGATGAGCTACAAGAAGACAGACGCTGCAAGGGAAAGCAGAAAATTAAAAGTTGGGATCGAATGATCACGAAGATGAAAGCGAAATTCATCCCAAGAGACTACCAAATTACTTTGTTCAGGAGAATGCAGAACCTGAGACAGAAGTTGATGACAGTGAAATAATACACTGAGGAATTCTATCGACTGAACATTAGGGCAGGTCATCGAGAGAGCGATGATGAGAAGGTTGCCAGATACATGAATGGCCTGACATATGATATCCAGGATGAGATGAGCATGGTTACCATCAGAACGGTGGAGAATGCTTATCATATGGCTCTAAAAGCTGAGGAGAAGCTGAGCCGTAAGAAAGGTCAAAGAGGCAGAGGCAGGAACATGCCCAGAGGCAGGACAGTTGCCCAGGAAAGATACCAGAAGCCCAAGGAGGAATGGAAGAAACCTCAGACTCGTACTGAGAAAGGTGGAACCTCACAGAGAGGGCCATATGTTGAACAGAAAGGACAACATAATGAGCAGAGTGGAGGATATGCTGATAACGACACTTTTCCTCGTACCAGAGGTAGAGGAAGAGGAAGAGGAGGAGTCGTCACATGCTTTACATGTGGAAAGAATGGGCACAAGTCTTATGAGTGTCCAGAGAAAAAGAAGGACAGTGGAGAAGCTCACATCACCGAGGCATAGAGGCATGATGTTGAGGAAGAAGATGTTGAAGGAAGAAGATCGCTCATGATGCGAAAAGTCCTTTTGACACCCGAGAAGGAGGTGGAAAGTTCAGTCCAAAGGACCAAACTCTTTAGGACTGCTTGCAAGACCAAGGACAGGGTATGCAAGGTCATTGTAGACAGTGGTAGCACGGATAATATTGTATCTACAGAGATGGTAGAGAATCTGGAGTTGGAGACAACTGATCATCCCTGCCCATACAAAGTTTCATGGCTACAGAAGGGACACCAAGTAACTGTTACTAAACAATGCTTGGTTGAATTCAAAATAGGAGGATATAATGATAAAACCTTGTGTGATGTTATTCCTATGGATGTATGTCATCTATTGTTGGGCATACCATGGCAATATGATATAAATGTGATTCATGATGGGATAATGAACACATATACCCTGGAGAAGAATGGGAGAACCCATATGTTGCTTCCGATAAAGGATAAGGAGGTGAAGCCGGAAGTAAGCAACACAGTACTTCTCATGAGTGGGAAAGATCTTCTTACAGAGGTGAAGAAGAAAGAAGATCCACAATTCTTTGTGGTCAGAAAGGTGAGGATTGTTCTGACTAGCACAAGAGTGGACGATCTACCAGAGGAGATTCGGGAACTACTGGAAGAGTTCGCTGACATTGTGGTGGACGAATTACCTCGTTCGTTGCCACCAATGAGGAGTGTCAGTCATCATATAGACCTCATACCAGGAGATATTTTTCCAAACAAATCCACATATAGGTTGACGTCGCAAGAAAATGAAGAGGTTAAGAAGCAGTTCCAGGAGTTGTTGGACAAAGGGTTGGTCAGGGAAAGTTTGAGTCTGTGTGTCGTTCCAATAGTACTTAGTCTGAAGAAAGATGGAGGATGGAGAATGTGTACGGACTCAAGGGAGATCAACAAGATAACCATCAGGTACAAGTTTCCATTGCCACAGATGGACGATTTAATGGATTTCTTGAGCGGAGCAAAAAAAATTTCAAAAATTGATTTGAAAAGCGGATATCACCAGATTCGCATGAGGGAAGGTGACAAATGGAAGACAACATTCAAGACAAACGAAGGGTTGTATGAATGGCTTGTTATGCCATTTGGCTTAACAAATGCGCTAAGTACCTTCATGAGGCTGATGAACGAAGTCCTGAGGGATTTCATCAAAAATTTCGTCATTGTGTATTTGGATGACATACTGATTTACAGTAAATCAGTGGCAGAACACTTGAATCATTTGGCTACAGTGATGAAGAAGCTACAGTAGGAGAAACTGTTGATTAACATGAAGAAATATTCATTCATGAAGAGTTAAGGTCCTAACCCGCACATAGGTAGATCAATGTATTCGGATGTAATAAAGGTCAATATTAATAAGACCTTTCAATAAAATAGAATAAGGCGGATGTAAGAAGACCTAATAG
>JZKD02S1850476.1:58212-70497 GCA_000966675.3 Picea glauca | reverse complement strand
TTGTTTCTAGCTCATAGGAATTTTACATTCAACCTAACTTTTTCTATATACCTTGACTTTTGCTCATGGCTCACAAGGTTTGACTAGGCTCACAGAGGTTGTATGTTCCCCCTGATTTTTGCACTAGTCTGTCTATTCTCACAGAGGTTGTACGTTCCCCTTGACTTTTGCACTAGAATTTCTATGCTCATAGAGGTTGTAAGCTCCCCCTGACTTTTGCATTAGACTCACATAGCATCTCGTTCATCCTAACTTTTGGTTTGACTCACATAGGTTGTCCGTTCCCCCTGGATTTTGTCAATACCTCACAAGACTGGTTGATTCTCCAAATCTCCCTGGATAGCCTCAAGGTGGCCCATATGGCCTCTCATAGGAGAATGACTGTCGATGCTGCCAAATTTAACACACATTTCACACCTTAGGAAAATTTTTGAGTGATGTAGGAAGTATGGTATTTCCCGAAACCCCAAGAAGTCGATATTCGATATTGATAAAGGAAAGTTATCGGGTCATGTTGTCTCTAGGGATGGTATTCTGTTGATCCAATGGGAATCAATTCTATAATAAGATCCCTCCCCAAAGCAATAGGAAGTCTTTACAATCATTCTTTGGAAAGACCAACTTTATAAGGAGATTCATTCCAAATTTTGTTGAGAAGGTTAAACCAACGAATTCCTTACTAAAAAAATATTTCTTGTTCAAATGGGATGAAAGCAATATTATATCCTTCGAAGATATTAAGGAAGCAATTACTATGCTTCATGTCCTCATTAGCTATGAATATTCTCGAGACTTTATAATCTTCTCTTTTGCTTATGAGGACACTATTGTTGGGGTGCTTTAAAAAAAAATAAAGATGATTGTGAACATCCTAATTCCTTCATGAGTAAGACCCTTAGGGATGTTGAAATTAAGTATTCAATCATTGAGAAACAAGCTTATGTCCTTGTCAAATCCTTAATTCGTTTTAGAATTTATCTTGGATATAACAAGATCAAAGCCTACGTGCCATATCCCATCATTAAGGATGTTCTTTCCCAACAAGATTTCCTTGGAACTAGAGGGAAATGTGTGTCATAAATCCAAGAGTATGATCTAGATATTAAACCCACTAATATCATTAAGGGACAAGGCTTAACTAAGATGTTGAATGAAAGTAACGAAGAATCCATAAGAATGGGTGAGAATGACCAAGTTAATGTGGTCTTAAGTGAGTTAGAACATGATGAGTGGTATTATGACATTGTGTATTACTTAAAGAATATCTCATGCCCTTATCACTTAGTATACCATAAGAGAAGATCCCTAAGATTGAAATATATGAAGTATTTCCTAACCCAAGATGGTCTAGGATGGATGAACCCCAAAGTAATTCTTAGGTGTGTAAACAAAGCACAAGCATATAAATTGATTAAGGAACTTCATTCACGATATTGTGGTGGTCATTTTGCTGCCCGTACCACCGTGCATAATATCGTGAGAGCCAAATACTATTGGCCTACATTGTTCATTGATACCCACTGATATGTTAGGTCCTACCAACCTTGTCAATTCTTCTCAAGGAAACAAGGATTGCCTGCTTTGCATTTGAATCCAATCATTGTTTAAGAACCTTTTCAAATATGTGGTTTAGATTTCATTGGTGAGTTTAAGGATAAATCCAACAACAATTATCGTTGGATTTTTATTGCTACAAACTATTTCACTAGGTGGGTAGATTCGATCCCAATGAAAAAGGAAATCGAGGAAGTCATCATGAACTTCCTTGTAGATAGAATAATTACAAGGTTTGGTTCCCCTGCTAAGATCACTACTAATAATGAAAAATCCTTTAGCTCTTTGGCTTTGGAAAAACTTTGTTTCAAGTATGGAATTATTCTATCTCACTCATCTAGTTATTATCCCCGAGGAAATGGATTGGTGGAATCCAACAAGAAGAATATAATGAACATTTTAAAGAAGATAATTGGTGAAAATAAGAAGGGCTGGGATAGCAAGATTATGTATGCATTATGGGCAGAATATACTACAAGTAATACTACCACATGGAAAACCCTATTTGAGTTAGTATATGGATTAGAAGCAAAGTTTCACATCAACCTCTAGATACCCATCCTTCAGTTTGCACAACAATTTGCAACTGATAAAACAAAATTACAAGGAAGAATTGATCAACTTATAGAGTTGGACAAGTCTAGGAGGTGTGATTTTGATCAAATGGAAAGGAATCAAGACAATATTAAGGGAACATTTGATCATAAATCAATACAAATGAACTTTTAAAATGATGGCCTTGTGTGGGACAAGAGGAAAGAGAAGTTGGGTATGCACAAGAAGTTTGATAGCTTATGGCTTGAACCTTACCAAATCAAGAAGAAGTCTGGGACTAAATCCTTTTATTTGATCACACCCGAGGGAAGGAGACTACTATTATATGTTAACAAATCCCTTCTCAATCCCTATTATGTTGAAGGAAACTGACTTCTTAGGTTTAGAGTAGAGTAGGTTTATATTAGGTCATGTTGTGTGCCTACATTTGATTGATCATTTTTCTTTTTTCACGTTATTTATTGATTTCTTTATGCATCCATGTCATCTTAGCATACATATGTTATAAAAAAATGACATATTGATGAAAATGTTTTTCCTTTTTCTTTTTTGCATTGGTTTTATATTTTCACACCAGGGTGGATAAAATCCCCATGTCTTTTGTCACTAATGGTATTATGTTAGAATGGAGCAGGAGTTTTTAGAGTGATGCAGGTTGTAGGTCTTGGAGTACCAGAGATGTTGAGGTTTTCATGCATTGTACAATGAGATTATGTCCCCATGTTGGAGCCAAATGTTACCCTCCCTCTCACCTAGGGGTAACTGGAGGAGATAATGTCTCATAGTACACAATGAAGACAATGATATTAGATACGATAATCAAAATTCTCCACAGAAAACATCCCCTCAGATCCCTTCCCCCTCATCGTTGCAGTACTCAGTCCATTTCACTTGATCAACATGGTTCATCCGATGATGGTGGTCCATCACACATAAGGTACACCAATCATTGTTTCATATAAATTGTCACATTTAATGCATTAGGAATTTAGGTGAGTACCATGGTTTGAAGTCAAATAATGGATCATGATTGCTTGGAAGTTATGATTTTTTACTTGTTTCACCTTGGTGGCCATTATTTGTGTCCTAGTCCAATGTTGTCACTCTTGTGGAATATGGGTACTACTAGGAGGCCTTGATAGGGATAACACACTACTCCCCTCCATACTTAAAACCTTTAATCTTGATTCATTTCTTTGTCCTATATTTTGGTAATGGTTGTTACATGTACCCCAAAAAGGTCTATGGTTCATTCTCCCATGAGAAGAAGGGATAGAATGCGAGGTTGGTGCACCTACTATAAAAAAATAAAAAGAAATCATGTTATAATAAAAAGAAGAAGTAATGGGATGATAAATGATAAATTCAAAATCCAAAGGTTTGCTTGAGCTCTACCCCTTCACTATCAGGTGATCGCCCCTAGTCCCAATGCATTGAATACATATCAATCAAAAGGACTTAATCCCAGTAAGAAAAATAATAAAAGCTTGAAACCTGAAAAGGGGACTTGCAAAGCAATAAAATATTATCAAAATGAAAGAAGAGGTTTGTAATACACACACTTCCAAGGAAAGGACATCTCAAGCAGAAAGCGCTCCCTCTACAAAGGCACCCATGGAAATGGACGGAGCACGATTACGTTACATGTCAATGACTCCATGACCATGAAGTAAACCCCATGCCACCTCATTCATTATACTTACACTTTGAAGGGTCTCAAGGGAACTATATCTCTACTTGGGTACTATCACACCTAATAGGGTCTTATGATGGTCCTCCCATACCTAAACTTGGAAAACTGCATAAAGTCTATAGCTAGTGTAAATTTTGAAGAAGATACATAATGTGACTTACTTATGTGGCTCTCATATTAAGTGATGGATTACTTTATATGATTCTAATGGATTTGGTATCTTGTAGTTGTTGTTATTACTATATTCTGTGGACCTTGTTTGGTCACAATGCACCTTGACATGGTACTTTGGAGGACATTTTCATGATGATTCCTAGGTCATTATACACTATATAGAGGACGTTGCACACTTGATACATAATGTTTGTCCCTTTGATGATTTGAAATGCCTTGGGTCACCTCCCCACACCTTATGGACCTTGGACATTGGACATTACATATACAACATGATGTACCATTTAGAGGGAAGGAAGCCCCACATGGTAGATAGTTCACCTCGTGAGCATATGAGGGTTTGATTGGATGGAATTTCACTTGGAGATGATGGTGCACCTCTTTGAATAGGTTGTGGAGCTCTCTTCAGCCATGACATCACACTCTAGCCCTTGGAGGTTGCATATGTTGATGATGATTTGATGTTTGTTGATCCAACCTAGCATGAGGGAATCCTTTTGATAATGAATTGACACTTGATGATGGTGAAACATGACCTTTGGAAGAGGAGATGTGACCCTTGACAATGTTTTTCACTCTTTGATGGAGAGATGTGGCCTTTGAAGGCTCCTTTACCCTTCTAGAGGATGATGTCACCTTTCTTTGAGGCTCTTAGACTCACATGTGCCACTTTTGAGGGGACATTTTGATGTATTTTCATTTTATGCTTGTATTGGAGGCTATTTTGGGGGTTGGCCTAGACCTATCCACCTTGTCTCATGGAAATTTTATATTTTGGGGGATTTGTGAGAGGAAAGCGCTAGGGTTTCCTCATATAAAGGCTAGCTATTTCCTCCTTATCAAATCATAACTCACACTTCTGGATAATGACTTCTCTTGTCTTGTTTTACTCTTTTCTCATCATGGAGTACTTGTGTGCACCTCTTGAAGACTGATCTTGTGGATGCTTGCCTTGTTTTTGGTGGATGGTTCATGAATTAGGGTTTCTTCATGCATAGTGAATTGGTATAATAAGTGTTATTTCCAAGCATTTATGTTTAATCATGGTGTTTTAAGTAGATTCTCTATCAAATTGTTGATAATTTGCATGCTATCTTGTTCTTCTTGGATAATTTTGTTTTGAAACCCTAGGAAGGATTGTAATTGATCATCCCATTCCTTGTTTTTATCCATATTAAGATTTTTGAAGAACATAAGGTCAAATTTAGGGATTGTGATTGTACATCCCCCTAAAATTGTCTTTATTGGTTAAGTTATAGATTTTGTGATTGTACCACTCTAGGGTTTTACTTGTTTTTCACCTTCATCCCTTGTTAGAAGTCATAGAAAGCATAGGATGACATTAGGGATTGTGATTGTACATACATATAACTTGTTTTCTAAAGGATTAGGCCTAGCTATTGTGATTGTAGATCTCCATAGAATTTGAATCTTGATTTTTCTTGTCTCTTATCTTCCATTGAGGTAGAATTGACTCCATATGCCCAAGGACTTAAGATGACACTAGTATTCTCTCCATTGCAAGTGAACTAAAACCATATTTTAGTTCTCTGTCCCTCAATGTATTGGTTTATATTAGGACTAATTTCATTTCAACTTCCTTTTCATCATTCCTAGCCCAACATTGCATCTTATCCCATAGTCATAATCTAACACCATTATTTATGCATTAATTGCATTTTCAACATTAGGGTTTGTCATCTTGCATCCATTTAACATAGTTTAATGTTAATTCTTCCAAGAAATCTTTAGCTAATAGTTTGTTAGTATTAATTGTTACTTTTGGCATCTTTTCCATTGCATCCTTTACTAATTTAGGACTATTTACTTGCTGTTGTTATAAACTTGTTACATGTTGAAATATCTTATCTTTCATTCAAGTTTTATTACAACCTTTTTTTTTTCTTTGATATCTAGTGTTTCGGGGAATTTAATTTACTCTTATAGCTTAATAAACAACATTTTATTCCTTAATAACACCCCTCACACACGCACAATTTTTTTTCTTTGTATTCATTTTGACCTTTCCTTAACCTTGACCTAGCTAATCAAGCAACCAAGATAGGAAGCCATAGACTTTCCTTAGCTTGCTCTAGGATCCTTTGAGGTTTCCAAGGAATCGTCCCTTGCGTTGGATCTCTATCCTTCACTAAAATGTGGGAAGTACTTTCTTAGGTGACAGTGGAAATTATTTCCATATGTTACACTAGTCAAGCACCTTGTGAAGGCTTTACAAAAGTGCTAGATTTTGTGATAACGGGTTGTAAGGCCTATGTTTCTTTACTTTGTACAATGATATTTATTTTCTCTCTATTGTAAGGCTTCTTTTCTATGCAACACTCTACTGTACCTTACCAAAAGTTACTAGGCCTATGTTCGAAATGAATCGTCTACTCTAGAAGGATTATCTAGCTCCTTTCTCTGTGTAACTTGCACACAATAAAACTGATGACAATGTAATCAAATTTCTCTATTCTTAGTCCTGTAAAATGATGGGTCTCTAACTATGTCAACGATAAGTTTGTATAAACCAATGTCTAGTATTCCAATCAAGTCCTTGAGTTGAAGTTATGGGCTTCAAGACTTATGCTCTCGATCAATTTTCGAGTGCCAACTTCTCCTTCACTATTCTCTAGTGAACATCAAAGAGTGTTATGTTTACATTGCTTGGTTTCCATACCAATTGCATCACATACACCATGTGTTGTAAAAGGAAACCACAACAAGTCTAATGGAGATAAAATTAGGGTTTGACTCAAACTTCCAATGCAGGGCATTGCTCATATAAAAGATAATTTATGCGTCTAGCCTTCTCTCTGAGTGTGTAGAACTCAACCTAGGTAGAATGGACCTTCAATTTTTTTCTTACATTATATGAGGTCGATGCTTCAGTTCTTAAAGATGTTGAACTGAGTAGATATATAGGTATATGTATTCTCCATAGGATTGAATGAATTTCTTTTTCCTACTCGTGCTTGTTCAGTGGATTATTACCTCAAATCCTTTTAAATCAAGAGTCACTCTCTCCTCTCTAGATGATATGTATAACTATGCATTACACCACGTGGTGCAAACATAGAATCTTCTCTTATCATGTCAAAGGATCACATTATTTATCACCATTATATTAAAACCTAATAGTAAATTACAATAAATTTATTTGAAATATTATTTTGGAATCAACACAATCAATCGTTGGCTTCTTTTGTAGGAGGCTACAATTAAATAACAATAAACCTGCAAGAGTTCCTTTCAAAATGAATTGCCTTTGGTTATGGAACCTTTCATTCCAAGACTTACTAAAAATCACAAACAAAGAAATGAAGTGGACTACCTCCTATGACCACGTACAAACCATGGGTGAGAGGAAACACACATGTAGGTATGAATTGACCAATGGAATAAATAAATTGACCATCTAAGTATTGGATTTCCTAGAAAGTGAATTAAGTCACCCTGGGAATGATTAATGGATCAGAGGAATGTGAATTCACCCAAAAAGTAAATTAATTCACCTAGGGAAAGAGTAATGGCTTATATGGATGTCGATTCACCCAACACGTGAATTAATTCACCGAACGAATGAGTAATAGCTCAGAGGGATGTGAATTCACCTAGCAAGTGAATTAAGTCACCCAGGGAATGTGTAATGGGTTAGAGGTATGTGAATTCACGAAACAATGAGAAATTTAGTCAAGGGGGTGTGTACGACCCATGGGGGAGTGAAGACACAACAAAAAATAAATATTTAGATCAGGAAGTGAAGTCTTGGTTTGCAGGTGGTGTCATCACTTCGTAAATTGCTTTTGGCTGAGGAAGCAAATAAAAAAGGTAACCACAAACCAACTTGAGGTTGAAAGCTAGCCCTTCCAACCCAAAGAGGGATCTCTCTATTCAAATCAATCACTAAAAGTATTGATTTGGAATTTCATCCAAAGGCTAGATCTCTAAGGCAAGATTGAATTTATAGAGTTGGTGGCAAGGTGGGTAGAAAGTCCATTGGGAAATGGAGTCAAAATGGGAGATCAATGATAATTTGATGGGAACTTGGTTAATTGAAATATGACAAGCTCAGAGGAAAGGTAGAAAACTCCCCTTTACAAATTCAAATTTCGTTGTAGATGAAGTTTACAGAGAAAACGAACAACCCCTTGGGGAATCTATCAAGGATGAATCCCAGGGTGATTGAAGAAGAAAGGATATGAAACTTTATATAACATAGCACAATTTTTAAGTGAATTATTCCACATACACCTCACCGAATCTTTAAAGAAGAAATACACATACAAAATTAACTAAATTAATCAGAACACATAAACATGAGAAACACAAGCATAAAAGGAGATAGTCACATGAATTTCTAATATCAGCTTACATGGAATTCTGGTACAATTTTTTTTTCATTAATCTCCAGAAAATGTTTTCAATATCCAGTCAATGAAAACTCTCATACACTCCTAGCTGAACCTAAGTTGATGTAGCTCCATAAAATGGCTACACAATTTCTTTCTATCTTGGAAAATTTGAATTCAGCTGCTATCCTAAGATTAGCTACAATTACAGATCTTTTAGCAACAAAATCTTCAACTATCTGCTACAAAGAAGGAGTCAACTTTGACTCATTAATGGCATCATAACAACTTGACAAAAAAGGTGTTTGAATCCCTGATGTGGTGATCTTTGACATTGGTGCTTGTTGAAGATGACCTAGTTCCTCTGATGACCTATCCATGCTGATCTGGATACCTTCTAGATGCATTCTGCACACCCTGTCACAGTTGCATAACAAGGTTGTTGCACAACAAAAACCTACAACAGAAACACAACACAATTGCGCAACAAAGGCTCTTTTTTGCACCTTGTTCATTTTTTTCTGACCCTGGCTAATGGATGATGATGGTTGATGGTAATTATGGCCTATTAATGATGAGTGAGTGACTCGTAATGATTTTTCCTCCTTCATGATGACACTTGTTCCTTTAAATCCTCAAAACCCTATTATGGAAAACTGCAACAAATGAACCCATACTACCTCAGCCCGATCAAGTGATTGGTTGACTGCATTTTTCATATTCATCTCCTTATTACCCCTGTGATTAGACTTTGATTCGAATATGACACAAAAAATCCCTTCTTGTTGCTCAAAAAATAAGACTGTCATAGTTGCGTAGCAAGTTTACTTCGCAATTGTAAATTTCACATTTACAACTTATGAATTCAAACAAACATTCCAAAATATGTATGGGAAAAAAATTGTGATGTCATCAAAAATACAAAAAGGTAGAAATGAGTGCATCCAAGGGCTTAGATCTCAACTGCTTCAACAAGCAAATCCAACTTGCCCTTTCCCTTCTTGTTTGCCTCCAACTATTGCAAACTTTGCTTGAGAGCTCTGTTCGTATTATTGAATGTCAAATTTGGCTGATACAGGTTCTTCAATTGTTTGCTGAGTGGCAGGGTCCTTCTTATCATTTCTCTAGCATTATCAATAATAGGCTCACAATAATCCAGGTGTTGATTAAGTTTGAGTTTTATCTACCTGTTTTCCTCTCTAAGTTGAATTATTACATTTTGTGCCTCTCTCATATGTTTAGTGTACTTTCCTTCACCAGTGGAGGTTGATTTATTATCCTTTGTTGTTGGTTGATCCTTAGCTGGAGTTCCCTTTTGAGATTGCAATTTTCTAGTTGATGACCTGGTGAATGGAATCCTAGGCCTAGGAATTTCTTCCACCTCCGAGCTCAACTCTACTACCTTCCATTTACCTTTTTCCTTGGAGTCTGTTGGAGTTAAAGACATTGATATTTCACCTGCCACTAAAGTATATTTATTGAAGGACTGTTCCAAATATTTCTTCTTCATTTCCCTGTTCTTATGCTTCACTTGTGCTATGACAAAATGAGATTTCTTTAATTGTTCTTGTAGCTCATTGATAAATATGTCTTTGTAATCAACAAGAGATGTTTCCGTGAAGGCGTCTGGAGCTTCATTGGGTTCTTGTGATGTGTGCATGGCAGACATCCCTTTTTCTATAGATGTAGTAAGTGGTTTACTAGGAATTTTGACCACCTTTGGGGAAAATTTGATCTTTTTCCCTTTCTTTTTAGCTTGTTGGCTCACTGCAGGTTCCTTAATTTCCTTTGCCCTATTTTTGATAGAACTCTCAGGGACATATGTGGTGGTTTTTTCTACACATGGGGGTGTATCTCTCATTCTCTATGGGATGTTGAAAGAATATGCTGCTATCTTTGATGAATATGCAAAAGCCTCCCAATCTTGATTCCTCTTTCCGAGTTCTTTTAACACCAAAATTTTTATCAATGAAAAGTGGAAGAGGATGGGTTTCACCTGGTCTTTTGTTACTTGCACTCTGTCATCCATCTTCCCTAGGCTTCTGTAGAGGTAATAGGGAAGATTCAAGGGTTTCCTACCAGTGAAATGCATGAAGAGCCTGATATGATATTGGTAAACCCTAGTGAACCTTCCTTCACATGTGAAAAACCTTTGAATTACCCTCAACAAGTTGCTATGATTTCTAATAGAAGTTCCTTGGGTATGGTGGCTCCAAAATCCGCGTCTCTAAACTCAGGCTTCAAAAATTCATGATATCAGGCCAGATTTAGTTGCATACCTTTGAACCATTTCTCTCCATGAGCAGGGATCTATGTTGCAACAACGCTGGTGTCCTTAGAAACCTGAAATTGCATGTTTCCCACCTTAACTTCAATGCCATTGAATCTCAATGCAAACTCCTTTACCACCTACATGTTGTACCCATGAAGATTTTCACAAAATATGATGCAACCCACTTGCTCAAATGAAATCCTAATTGTTGGATCTGCATTAACTAACCTTAGGTCTTGAGGCTCAAACCTAACAATGTCACCACCCTTTGTAGTCCTCCTCTTGCCTTCTAGAGTCGCCATGATGTTGATGTATGTCGTTTACCTTTGGGAATGAAATGAAAGGACTGTGTGCAGGGTAAAACACAACAATTGCAGATGCACAACAAATAGGAAGAACTGAGGTTTGATTTAGCAAGGTATATGGTCCGCGATTTAAGGCAAAGTATGCGTATTTTGGTTCATAAGAAAGGTTTTTCTTTAAAACATCAACCAAGAGCCTGAAACAACAATTGGGAGGGAACAATATGAAATAAGGAGGTGGTGCGCAACGTTGTAAGCAGTGTCCCCTGCAACACATGCACAACAAACTGCATGAGGGGTTATGTAGATTTGCAAAGGAGAAAAATGGTATCTGAGGGGTTTGATGCATGCAAGATGATGACTTTTAAATCCACAATCCATTTAAACCACCACTTGAACCAATCATTCACTTTTTGTACTTCAATACCAATTTGCGCAATGTTTAGGAGATTGCGCAACAACTTGTGCAACACTCCAACTGTTTGATGATGCCACGTGCCTTGAATCGGATCTGAGCTCATGATGTTTTCTGAATCATGAAAAGACTGACTCTAACTAATTATGATTGACCACATGACCTCTCATAATGACCTTTTGATGACATGACAATCCATAACCATTTTGACACTAAGACCACATGACTCATGACTCAAAATTTATTGTGAGACCCTATCTAAGCATTTTATTAACCACACAATCCATTGACTCATGAAAATGATTTTCACCTAAGCATGGCATTTATGAAACCCAAAACATGGTCTTTATGAGACCCTACACTACACAATGAATTCAGACTCTAATAACCTATTTATAGGACACTAACACTGGCTCCAATGGGGATGGCATCCTCCTTGTGAGGTGCCAAAGAACAATAAAACTAGTAGCCTAATCCATTGGGCCTTTATTGACTGGCTAAACTTGACTCAAAAACCAACTTGACTTTATACAATGATCATAACTTTGAAAACTAAACTGCATAAATAACACACTTGGTAACACCCACCAAAACCTTAGGGCCTTCTCTTCCAGCTTCAAATTCTGCTGAATTCTACCCAAACCTGTAATACTCAAAATAAATGGATATTTACAATGAAGTGGGAGATCATATTGTTTCAAGTGAAATAATATTTGAGAAACTTTCCATTAACATGCCCTCCACTGATATGCTGCAACCTTGTATGGTCCCTTCCATAGGTTTTCCAATTTAGCATGTTTTCCCTTGTCTTCATTTCTTGCATCCCATTTTAACACTAAGTCATCAATCTGAAAATCATCAAACTTAGTTCTCCTCTCGAATACCTTCTTCATTTTTTCTTGGTATAATTGAGCATTTTTGTATACCTCTTCTCTCATCTAATGGACATGAACTAGCTGACTTATCCT
>JZKD02S1850476.1:46321-56833 GCA_000966675.3 Picea glauca | reverse complement strand
TCTTCAAATGTTGCAAATGTTCACTGTTAGATTTTGCATACACAATTATATCATCTAAGTAAATGTCAATGAACTTATCTTTCTCCTCAAAAAATGCTATGTCCATATCCCTCTGGAAGGTTTCCCCTGCATTCATGAGTCCAAAGGGAATTTTAGCATACATGAAGGTGCCCCATGGGGTTGTAAATGATGTCTTCTCTTGGTCATCTGGTTGCACCATGATCTGGTTGTATCCATAAAATCCATCCAACATTGACATTCTCTGGGAGCCTACAATATTTTGCAAGATGTGATCCATTTTGGGAAAGGGGTAATTGTCCTTGACAGAAAATCTGTTTAAATTATTGAAGTCTATACAAAGTCTTATCTCTCCACTTTTCTTTCTGACAGGTACACGATTAGCTAACCACTTGGAAAATCTCAAAGAGACAATTATTTTAGCATCAAACAATTTCCTTACCTCCTTCTCAATGAGTTGCAACAAGAGTGGGTTGATCCTTCTTAGTTTTTGTCTGAAAGGTTTCTTATCTTATTTAATTGGTATTGTGTATTGAATGATGTTCTTGTCATACACTTTCAAATATTCATAGCTCCAGGATAAAACATCAAAAAATGCATCATCAATTCAAGATATTTCTTCTTGTTTTCAGGGGTTAGGGACTTGGACAACTTGAAAAATTTAGGCTCTTTATCAGTCCCTATATTAAATTCATCAACTTCAGGTTCATTTGGAGTTACCCTCGGATTTTTAGCCACATCATTGTCATCAAACAATTTTTCAAGAGGTAAAAGGCCTTTAGGAATTATATCGTTCTTTAATTGAATAATCTCTTTACGTGCTGTTGGGGTAAGAAAAAGGTATAAATATTCTCCTTGTTACTTTGGTTTATGATATATTCTTTGCTGACTTTTCTATTAGTTTGAAGTAATTAGGGAAGAAAATGATTAAAAAGCTTTTGAAAATAATATTAAATGATATTAGATATTTTTTAAACTTTGGTTTGAATTGCTTTGATTTTATGCAGAAATGGACAATTGCTGTTAATTGAGGATAATCAAGAAGATCATGAAGATGCACATACCATTGAAGATTAAAGAAATCAGGCACAAAATGGTTCGAAGGAAGATTGATTTTTATCTTGCAATCTTCATAAATAGTAAAATCAATCTTGAGGATCTCTCGATCCTCATGATAACTTAATTCACTTGTCTTATTGTAATATATGAAGAAGAGTGAACGATAGAATAGATATACCAGAATTCCGATCTCCTAATTTTTGATACTTTGTACAACAACCTAGTTGTAAATGATTTATCAATTATGCAATTAATGGAAGTTTCAAGCGTGTTGTCCATTTCTGCGTACTGAGTTTTTATAATAGTATCTTCTAAATACCGTGGGCCCAGTCGACAAGAGCTACTATCTTATTTGTAATTTTATTGATTCTATGATAATTCTGTGATTTGATATTTCCTTCAACAATTAGAATAGATTTGTTAATGTGTTGTTTATATTATGAATTGATTGTGTTATTCCATTCACAGAGAGTAGATGTTCTATTTGGAAATTATCGATTGTTGTTCCATTACCAATTGTTGTCAATTTATCGCTTGCGGATTCTTTTCATTAAGTTTGCATTTGTTGTTCCTTCTTAAATCTCAATAGATTGTTGTTCCTTCTTAAATCTCAATAGATTGTTGTTCCTTTCAAATAGGATAATTAATCACCGTTCTTTGAGAGATTGATTCATTCGCATTTTGTAGATTAAATTGTTGTTTCTTGGATAGATGAATGAGTTCGTTAATTAATTGATGTTTCTTTTCATGGTGTGCTATTGCTCAGAATATGTTTCATGTTGATTGAGTTATCAATTTCAGATTTTGTAGTTAATGTGTGAAGAACTTAATTATTGCAGTAATTTAGATAAACCTAGATTTGTTGTAACTGAACTATCTACACAATTTAAACCTCTACAACTTATCTACATAGATTTTTCTGACAATCTTGAGAGAAAAGACAGATCCTTGGTTGATAAAATTAATGTCAGACTAAGGTTGTTTTTAGGAAATATTTAGAGCCCAACATTTTGGCGTCGTTGTTGGGGAGATTGTCAATGATAGTATAGGTTGTGTCTCTGGAAGGATGAGGTATTGAAAACTAAAGGTAAGAACCTATGCAGGCAACAAGTAAAATGCTTGTGCCAACGCCTACCTTCAACTGATGCATATAGGTTACATAGGTGCATATAGGTTGTGTCGATGTGTATGACTAAGAAGAAAGAACCTGAAAAATAAAAACCCTTACCAAAAACTACAAAATCCTAGGGCTCGGTGGCCCCTGGAAGGAGCACATTTATAGACAAAATTATCCAAAAGGTTGAATCTTAGGCCTCAGTTGGACCCTAAAAGGGTTCTACCCGAGTCCCTCAAGCAAAAAATTCGCCAACTGCAGCTCATGTTGAGGTTCATAATGGAACTGAAGGAACTGGACAAAGTTTCCATAGTACACACACTCCACTTTTCATTCCTTTAGTTAAGGGAAATTCTTGTAATTTGAGAGAAGGAGAAGGGGAGAACAGTGGAATTGCTGAGGCAAACCCACAACCACATGAACTTGGATCTCTTGTGGTTATGGTAGGAGAAGGGACACCTGAAATCCTAGACATAGGTAGCGTGGCCAAACCTCCTAAGGGACCAAGTAATCATCCACCCCGAGTAGAACACACAAACCAAGAAATCCCCGAGGGTTATTGGCACATTTTTGACCAAATGGCACAACAAAATCAGCCGCGACCCCATACTCAGACTACCACTTTGGAATTTCCTATAGTTGATCTGATTGCTAATGCCCCAATGAAAGCCATTCCACTACAGAATATTCCAACCTTCAATGGATTGATCTCAGAGGACCCTGACACGTTCTTATTCGAATTTGATGTTCTATGCAGAGGCTATGACTATACCTCCGAACCTCAGAAACTAAAGATATTTCCTTCCACTTTGAAAGGAGCATATTTATGATGGTTTATGGGACTAGGGGGAGGAACTATAAATTCATGGGAGGAAATGAAACAAGCCTTCCTTATGAAATATCAAGACTACTGTAGAACCATGGATTCAAAAGATGAAATCTTTAAAATGGTTGTAAAAGAAAATGAAACACTAGAAGAATATGTTGAAAGATTTCAATATAACCTACATAGATCACCTTACGGTACACTACCAGGTGAGGTACTTAAAGCCACTCTAATAAAAGGTATGAAGGATGAATGGGTAGAGACGTTAAATTTGATGGGAAACAATGATATTTATCAAGAAACGTATGATGGAATTGTCCAATTGTGTATAAGGTGTTTGCGTGGTAGTACACAAAACAGATCGGGAATACGAGGTCCCATTACCAGAAGTAGCAACATTACTAGTGGGAGTGTCACCCGAGCAGAAATTGGTAATCTTTTGGAAAATTTTAAAACTGACATTTTGGGTACTTTGACTACGCAATTGGATGTTCTACAGGCTAAACAGAGACAATAGAAAGAAGAACAATCATTGGATGTATTTTTTCCATGGTGCAGGAAGAAACACAGTCCAAGGGAGTGTGCCCTGGACATGGTTTGAACCTACGTTATCTGTGCCAAAGACCATGCAACAGAGCAATGTCCATCACTTCCAGGAGTAAAGGACATCTTTAAAGAAGCAAAAGAAGAAACAAAACTGATATATCTGATGGCTCAATGTCGCCAATGGAAGGCTCGTCCCCCAGGTACACTACAATATCTTTCTTCTTTCTTTCCTGGACAATATAATCAACATCATAATCCTGGAAACACATGGAAGGGCCAACCATTTGTTAACCCCACCTGGCAGTCCCAACAATATCCTACTGCACCCTGGCCAAATCAACTGGTTGCCACTACTACTTGGCCTAACTTGCAATACTCTACCTCGTTTTGGCAGAATTCAAACAATAGTCCCTATCCTTCATAGTGGACTAGAACAACTACCCAAGCCCCGAATTGAACTCAAAACTGGAAGCGCCCCATGGGGTTGACCAATCAACCTATAGGAATGTTTCCTCAAGCTCAACCCGCTTTACAAGCTCCACTTCAATTTCCCCAAAATCCCCAACCTCAAATACGCCCTCAACTACGAGCTCAACCCAACCCGAATCCTAATAACAGACCAGTCCATCTCGTGCAAATTGTTGATAATTTAGAAGGTGAAACATACTTTGTAGGGTGAAATGAACTTCGGTTAAGGTTAGGGTGTGTAGTTTCTTCTGAGGAAAGTAATATTCATCAAAAACAAAAAAATGAGAATGATAGACAACTAACAATAAACCCATCAATTGTGGTTATAACAGAAGAAGCAAAGCAGGGTGAAAACACAACCGAGAAACAAAATCCTGGTAAAGACGTAATTTATTCTCCCCTGTTCCCTGAAAGGATAATGATAACAAAACCAGTTGTATATCCCAACTTTGATATCGTCAGGGAACTAAAAAATATCTATGTTAAAATCCCACTCCTACAAGATTTACAAGATATTCCTATTTATGCGAAAACAATTAAAGAATTATGTGGGAAAAAGTCCGGAAGGAAAACTAAGAATCCATCAACTGTTCATGTGGTAGGAACTTTATCCATTCTAGGAAAACAAGAGCCAGTTAAATACGAAGACACAGAAAATCCCATGGTAACGGTTCAGATACAGGGTTTCTCTTTCCCAAATACACTGGTGGATTTGGGGGAAGCCATCAATATTCTAACCACTAAGACTTGTAACGTCCTGGGCATGAACTCCTATGAACCTACTTCAACTCTATTAGAATTGGCTGATGGATCGATGGTTAAACCAATAGGAACATTACAAGACATAGTAGTCTCATTCGACTCTTGGGAATACCCAGTTGATTTCCTAGTTATTAACCCAAGAAGTAGACTATATGGACACTTGTTAATATTAGGGAGACCGTGGCTAGCAACAACAGATGCATACATAGGATGTCGCAAAGGAAACATGACGATTGCTAGAGGAAGTGCTATAAAGAACCTTATCTTATATCTTCTAGCTAAACCAAGTCTGCCTGTCATACACCAACAATTGCAACCACCTAGATATCCAGAAGAAAACATACGCCCTCCTCTCACACTAGAAGAAGCTCTTGGGATAAAAAACCAACTAGAAGATGATGTGATCAACATATTCATTAACAAACCAACTGTTATAGGTAACCCAACATGTCAAATGCTAAAAGATGTTTTAGATAATGAAGCACAGGGAGATCCTTTGGAAGAATTGATGGAGAAAAATATTCCCACTACTGTTGTCCATAACAACATTGCAATTGAAATCGCACCAGGAATATTTCTGAATATTAATGCCAATTTGAATGACCAACAACATAAAAAATTAATTCAGATCCTTTCTAAATACCAACATAATTTTTCTTGGGAGTATTTCGACATGAAGGGCATTGATCCCCAACTATGTACACATCATATCTATATCGAAAAAGATACCCGACCCATCCGACATCCCCAACGAAGATTAAATCCTCATCTCAAAGACATTGTCAAAGAATAATTACATAAACTGTTGGATGTAGATTTCATATATCCTATTTTAGGCAGCCAATGGGTATCCCCACTGGTAATCATACCTAAAAAGAATGGTAAGTGGCAAATCTGTGTAGATTATAGAGAACTCAATAAATCTACCCAGAAGGACCATTTTCCCCTACCTTTTATAGACCAGGTCCTTGATACTTTAGAAGGGAAGCAATTTTTCTCTTTCCTAGATGGCTTTAGCGGTTATAATCAGATTCAGATTGCTCCGGAAGAACAGGATAAGACTACATTCAAATGTCCTTGTGGTACATTCTCATATCGAGTTTTTCCCTTTGGGTTATGTAATTCTCCAACTACATTCCAGAGAGCTATTTTGAGCATATTTTCTGATTTAATTAATGAAGGAATCAAAGTTTACATGGATGATTTTACCCCTTATGGCAACAACTTTGATCAGGATTTGAGCAATCTGGAGAAGGTAATGGAACGATGCATTAATACTAGGGTATGTTTGAGTCATGAGAAATGTCATATGATGATGACTGCAGGTGTGGTACTAGGACACTATGTTTCTGCAGATGGAATCAAGGTAGACCCAACAAAGATAGAGGTAATCCTTAAATTGCCTACACCTCGTACACAAATCGAGGTATGTAGTTTCCTTGGCCGTGTAGGATATTATCGCAGATTCATAGAAATTGTTTCAAGAATAGCTGCACCTTTACATGCTTTAACTGGTAATGTGGAATTTCAATGGTCTGATAAGTGTGATGTTGCATTTGCAGAGCTTAAAAGGTTAATTTCAACAACATCAGTGCTAAGAGGACCAAACTGGAAGTTACCATTTCACATATCTTTAGACACATCGGATGTCTCTATAGGCACTGTCCTTGGATAAGAATAGGACAAGAATCATTACGCTATTTACTTTATTAGCAAAAATATTACCCCTACCGAATTAAATTACATAGTAACAAAATTTTTTGTTTTAGCTGTTATACATGCTATTAATAAATTTCGACACTACATAACATGCTATCCAATGTTTCTGTATACTGATCATCCTTCCATTAGATATTTATCCAACAAACCAATTACTAATGGACGGGTTACTCAGTGGTTTTTGTTGTTGCAGGAATTCAACATCACCATTAAGGATTGACTGGGAAGAGAAAATCTTGTTGTAGATTTTTTGTCTCGTATTCCCAAGACAGATAACTCCTTGACAGTCGAAGACCAATTTCCAAACGGAAATTTGTTCACTGTGACTATTAAGACGCCTTGGTACGCTAATGTGGAGAATTATCTCACAGTTGGGAAATTTCCAGCGCACTTGCAATCAAGAGAAAGGAAATTAATTGTTCAAAGTAGTGCATGGTTCACCTGGATTGGTGGATATCTCTTAAACACAGGGTCTGATCTTCAGATCCAAAGATATATCAGAGAGGATGAAATTCATGATGTCTTGAAGGCATGTCACGATGAGCCCCGTGGTGGACAATTTGCACACCACAGGACTGGGCAAAAGGTTTTACAGATGGGTTATTATTGGCCCTCGATATTTCAAGATGCAAAGAAGTATTTCCATGCCTATGATAGCTGTTAGAGGATGGGCCGACCAGGACAAGATGATGAGATTCCCCTACAAACATAGGTGGTGGTGGAACTATTTGAGAGATGGGAACTGGATTGTTTTTCCCCCTTTAACCCAAAATCAAATCAAAAAATTTATATACTAGTTGCAACAGACTATATGACCAAGTGGGTAGAAGAAGCGGCCTTGCCAAACGCAACTGAGGAAGCAATCATTAAATTTATTTTTGAACTATTTGTATGCTATGGATTACCCAGGGAAGTAATCACGGACGAAGGGTCACAATTTACAAGACATAAAATCTTGGCCACTCTGCGCAATTATCACATTAAACATAGGGTTACCTCCCCATACCACCCCCAGACAAATGGACAAGTGGAAAGTACCAATAAATTCTTGGAGGTAATATTGACAAAAACATTCTCAACAAACCATAAAAATTGGGTAGCCGAGCTTCCAAATGCCTTA
Source organism: Picea glauca (assembly GCA_000966675.3). Taxonomy (NCBI): domain Eukaryota; kingdom Viridiplantae; phylum Streptophyta; class Pinopsida; order Pinales; family Pinaceae; genus Picea; species Picea glauca. The sequence goes on along the minus strand of JZKD02S1850476.1, from coordinate 49,201 downwards.
TGGGCCTATCACACAACATAGCGTAACACTACTGGCTACTCTCCTTATCACCTAGTCTTTGGCAAAGGGCCAATATTTCCAATTGAATTTGAGATCAAGAATCTAAAAATGGCCCAGGAAATTGGACTGGATCTTACAGAAGCACACATGCAATGCCTACAACAACTCAATGAGTTAGATGAATCATGTTTGTTTTCCCTTCAGTGCACAAATGTTATTCAACAACAAAGAGCTAGGTGGAACGACAACCATATCAAGAAGAAATCATTCCATAAAGGTGATTGGGCACTTCTTTATGATTCCAGATTTCAAGATTTCCCTGGGAAGTTGAAAACAAGGTGGTTGGGGCCGTATGAAATCAAGGAAGTCCATGATAATGGAACTGTCACTTTAGTTACCATCAACGGGTCTGGTTCTCCTTTTCTGGTAAATGGACATCGACTACGACTCTACCATCAACCACTTTCAAAAGAATCCTTTTGCTAAGAAGTAAGTAATGATCCTACTCTTCAGATTTTAGCCAGCTGGGAAAGTAACCCATCAACTTCAGCTCCATGAAATTGTTGTTCTTCCAACACCATACATACTGTATATATTTTTCTTTGAAGATTTGATTGAGTTTTTAAGTTTTTTACTTTCTAGGGAAGTCACTATAAGGAGATTTGGACAACAAAGACTAGAAAGGGTGTAAAATATGACTGTAATGAAATACAATTAGAACTCTTTTATGTTCCTTATTTATAACTATTACATATATTTCAAATTCAAACTCCAAATTTCTCTTGTTTCACTTTGAAAATTCCACTGAATATAAACCTTGTTTTTATATAGGAGATGACTATGTCATGTTTCGCAACAAAAGTCGGATGACTGCACTAGAAATATGCGTGGCCACGACTGTAGTAAATAGAAATGAATGCATGACACGTTAAACCATCCAATATATTTTATTCCCCTTATCATTGAATAAACCTACTTGTAAAATTAAATGAATTTAGTTGATGACTAATCAATCCTAGATTCGCTAGAGAAAAATTTCTTCATGCAGGAGGTATCTAATTAGATGGTTCAATTTGAATATCATCATCATCTTCCTAAAACTTCAACTACCATTCCCTTTGTTGTGATTGTTGTTCCCTTTGTGGGTAATGCCATTCATTCAAACGTAACAACTGTCATTCCCTTTGTTGCGATTGCTATTCCCTTTGCGGGTAGTGCCGTTCATTTGAACGTAACAACTGCCATTCCCTTTGTTGCGATTTTTGTTCCCTTTGCAGGTAGTGTCGTTCATTCGAACATAAAATATATCGTTCCCTTTTTTGCGATTGTTGTTCCCTTTGCTGGTAGTGCTGTTTATTCGAACGTAACAACTGTCGTTGCCTTTGTTGCAATTGTTGTTCCCTTTGCGGGTAGTGTCATTCATTCGAACGTAACAACTGTCATTCCCTTTGTTGTGATTGTTGTTCCCTTTGCAGGTAACAATGTTCATTCGAAATAAACAACTAATTTTCCCTTTGCAGTTGTTCCTTTCCCTTGAAAGCAACGATTTTTTTGTTTCCACCAACAACACATGTTGTTTTTATGGCTACTCCTTATACGTTTAGCTACTCCTTTGGGTATGAACTTCACTAACTAATTTTCAAAGGAATCACTTCTAATTATCATGGCAACAATTTCTTATTTTCTTTTTGAGGAATATCTATCATACATTACCAAATTGTTTATGGATTGATTCTTATGAATTATCTTAACATTGTTCATGATCCATAACCACCATAAATAGTTTCTTTTCCCTATAATATACATATACTTGAATGATAATTTGCCTTCACATCATAATAAGGAGTCTAAGGCACATTTTTACTTGGCATTCTTACACTTCTTACGCCATCGCACTCTCTTAAGGAGTAGATGAGCCTTCCTTAATAAAGCCTAAAAAAAATAAAAATAAAAATAAAAATAAATATAATAATAATAATGAAAGAAAAGAGAAAAAATTCTCTCAAAAAGGATAGGGGGTCTCATCATGAGCCAACCTACCACGACCATAATATATTAACATAAGTGACATTCCCACTATGGCTACAACACCAGGAAATGGCCTTTGGCATTTAGGGTCAAAGGACAAGAGGTCTCATCATGAGCCGGCTTGTTCACTTTGCTATGATCTAGTGAGTCGCATTGTTGTTATATGGCTACCAAACAAGGATAGTGGCATCTTTGGGAAAATACTATTCAAATTATGTATTGAGGATATTGGCTCATCTATGGGTTAAATGGCAACCCTATCGAGGCTATGTATGCCTATTGGCAGCAATGGCTCTGCCTGTGGTATTCAATTTTATCTTAATTCTCCAAGTTTTTATTGTGCTCATAGATTTCATTTCTTTAAAAAGAGGCTATCATTCTTGCTATATTCAAAACAAGGGAGGATAACAAAATTATGACAAGTGGCATACTTATAAAACTTGGACATATTAGGAATATTCAGAATTTCTTCCTTAACACTTTGGATATTGGTATTTGGGCTTGCTCTTTCCACAAAATATATGATTATCATTCGTTTCCATGATTAATCCTAAGTTGCCTTGGAAATTATTAATGATTGTTATAATCCAATGGCGACGATGTAATGATTAATCCATCACTTGAATGATTGTCATTATTGCGTTCACACATACGATCGGTCGAGGTCGACCTTTCACTCATTGGGGGGTGGACATTCCGCACAATTATCGATAATCCATAATGATTACAGATAATGGGAAATTACGTAATTTTTTTATATACCATTGTTGTTATGTAATTTTTACCATTTCTAGTAAATTTATTTTATAGGGTGGTCTAACAAGTTTCACAAGTGGGAACGATAGCTGTGCC
>JZKD02S1850476.1:12592-23827 GCA_000966675.3 Picea glauca | reverse complement strand
GAACTTGAAAATAATCCCCCAACTATGGACTATGAACCTTGCACAGTCCACCATCCTGAATATGATGAAGATTCCACATTTTGGAAGGCACCAGGAGGTTAACGCATGGGTCAAGATCCTGCTATCATTCTACCATAGTGGCTATATATGGCTAGACAGATGCATCACAGTTTATCCAACGCTAATCCATAGGATCACCGAATTGAGCATGCAGGGACCTGATCCACAAGACTTCTACCAAGGGAAGGATCTAGACCGCGCACTGGCACATAGGATTAAAGACACATATGGAGATGTAGAAAAGGGGACAGGAGGCTACAAGGTAGCTTCCATCCAGAATGGCACAGTGCGCCTGGCCTGCCATCTGATTGCAGGAAAGATGGTGAGAAAGAACAAACCTACGCAGGTCATAGAGTTCGTTGTTGACCTTGCCAAAAAATGTGTAGAAGGACTCCAAATGAAATGGGTGAAGTACTTAGTCAACTAGTTCGAATTGGATTGCCACGAAGCTTAGGATTAGGGCTATGAGTTCCATTTCAGCGGGCTATTGATCCTCATAGTGTTTACTACTTGGGAGATGCCAGAAGGTGCGACCTTCCCGAACATTGAGCCGTTCGAACCAATCGCTGCGAAGTTCACCACACTTTGTTACTCGAACGATATGGGAAAACAGTGGTAGTCAAACACATTATTTCAGACATACTATCTCCAGTTGAAGAGGGCTATTGGGGTTGTCCCTCGTATGTCACTGAACACCCTGCATCGATTCAGACCCCTCATGAAGTTTCACATAGATCGACACTTTATTTATATCACTGCGCGCATAGACAAGCATAAAGAAGAGCTTCAGTCATACTATAAGCTCACAGAGGAGGACCTTGGGGAGATAACCAAGGACTGGTCTACAAAACTCCTTATCCTTGCTAAACCCACATAAATGTCTGATCCCGAACTAATTGGAAGCTCCGAGGCCACTCACGAAGAACACAACACACCTAGAACCAACAGAAGGAAAAATACCGAAGAGGTACAAAATCCGAGCAGTGCATCAGCATAAACTGCTTCAGAATCACCGGGACGAGGAGGTGATGACGAAGTAGATAAAGAAGAGACCAATGGAAAAGATGACCAATATAAGCAAGGTGAAGTAACACCACCTAGGGATCCTGTTGATGAGGTTGATCCCTCTAAGAAAAGGAAGGTTTCCCCCATGAAACCCACCTCGAGGAAGAAATCCAGAGCTAGTAAGACCAAGTTGCAGATTGTGCTCACGCTTGATGAATTCGACTTCATCATCATAGCTGGATCAGACGCCTCATAGGATATTATGTAGAACACCGAATCCAAGCAAGAAACCATGTATGATAGGATTGAGACAAAACTCAAAGGGGTACAACATGCCCTTCAATCCAGCCGTGCAGTATCCACTGCGCCCCCACCATCAGAAGAATCAGAGTTGGGAGATGAGCTTGCCCAAATCTGTAGAATAGCTAATGCGACTGAAGCTCACCTTCGTCGAGCGCAAGAAGAGAAATAACAAGCCACGATGGCCCTGAAGCAATCACAACAGGAAATGGTAGAGCAACGTCGAGTTGCTCAACAGGAGAAGGATAATCTGCACACCAATTTCAAAGAGGAGAGAGCGCAGGTCAAACAAGAGAGAGAGCAGTTGCTTGCAGAGCATATCAGAGTCAAAGAAGAAGTCAACAGAGCACTTCTCTCTATGACAGTATTAGAGAAAAAAGGCAGAATAACTAGTGGAGAAATAAGTAGTGCAACTTGCGGAAGCTATCCAACAACTTCAACAGAGAATCGCAGACCTAGAGCCACGAGCAATTCCAAGTACCCCGCAGAACGTGCGAGATCAAAGAGAAGCCACTGCCCAGGGTGCAATTGAGAGGATCAGAGCATTCACTCTGGAATGTAAACAAATTAGCAGTAGAAGTGCACAAACCTACAAGCAACTTACTAAATACCCTGAACTAAAGGCACTGGAGTCACAACTCCAGGAGGAAAAGCAAAAAGAAACAACAATACAGACGTAGTTGAAGCTCCTATCAACAGTTGAAAGGATGAAGCGATCCCGGGAACAACGCACTACTCAACAACAGGTCCACACCATACAGAGAAAAGTGATGGAAGTGAATCAGAGGCTACAACTAGTCCAAGACGAAGTGTGCCAATTATTTGAGGAGATTGAAGGGCTAGGAGTAGAGCTGGAACAAGTTGTCACTGCAGTCGAACAATGCTTAGAGGGACCTATCAACGAAGCAATTATCCAAGAGTTTGCCGAGTAGGAGGCCTTGGCACAACAACAGGTCGACGCAGCTCAAGCTAAGCTCGAGGCTTTTGAAGCAGAGCTACCCATACCAAAAAGACTCGAGGACGAGTCACAGGTGAGTGTTGGGGGCTTGTTGGCCCTTGACCAAGTTTTGAGGATCCTTGGTCATGTTTGACCTATTTTGGGGCTTTGCCAGGCTGTCGAAGGTGGAGTGGAAGTTGAAGTGGAGATCACGGGATCTCGGCCCCTTGTTTAGGGATTTTTTGGTTTTGGGCTTATGTAATAGGTATGGGGATGTTGGCCCATGGGTTTACCCATGTTTAGGCCCATTTTGTAATGTATAAATAGAAATATAGGCGATGTAAGTAGGTGGTGTATGTGATGCTAAGTGCAAAGGAGTGCACAAGTGTGTGGTACAAAGTGCTAAGTTCAAGTGATAGTTGTACATGCTTTGTGCATGCTATGTGAGATTTGCAAGTCTAAGTGCAAGGGACTGTAAGAGATTGAGTAGAAGCTTAGTGCTGTAACCTAGCTCGAGGAAGGAGGATCTGGCGAGGTGCGCGCATATCTTCTGTCCTATGCGGAGTAGGATATTTTGGCTCTGTGCATGTAGAAGATTGACAGAAGATAATAAAAGAGAAGAAGAGTTGGTGGACGTAGCCCCAGGCTGGGGGTTAACCACGTATATCTTGTGTTGTTATGCTTTGTGCAATGCATTGATGTGTTTACTTGCTTAGTGCTTTGGCATAGACAGATGTTAGATAGATCTATTGATGTTTTTTTCTTAATAATATGAATAAGTGCTAGATATAACCTATGTGAATGTGCTTAGTGCTCAACTATATTAGATATGGGTGAATACTGCGATGCTCTATGATTAGGGTTTTAACTGCGAAAAAGATACTGGTTAAATATTGATGAACTGTAACTGCTAAGTGCTTTGATAGAATATTATAATCACAGATCTGTGTCCCAGCTAAGGTTGCAGACACTAGAGTCCTGCAACCACCCCTGCCTCTACCTCGGGTGAGACTTCATCTGCTTCGTAGGTGTTGCCGAAAGGGCCGATAGTTAGGGTTTTTTTGGTGTGCCCTTGATTGTTGAACACTGGGTCTGCTCCTGTGCCAACATCAACCATGTTATTTTTGAAATCAAAGGCCAACTTATAGTAACATAATTTTTAATTAGAACTAGCATCAAGAGGAATAATCCAGACACATGCCCCTGCTCCCTCTTTGCTGACCGCTCCATCAAAGTCCATATTCCACATTCCCTCATATTCATTTATGTTTTGTTCTGAAATTGATTATGCTTGCTGATCTTTATGATCATCTTCCTCAAGACACAAATCATTATAGAAAATTGTAGACCCAATATCAATATCAATTGAATAGATAGGATGGTTGTTGGGATTATCTTTGCTACTTACCATGTATTTCAATAAGACTTCCCTGTATAACCTCCTGTCTTTCCAAAAGAATGGAACTATAGCATAAGACATATCCATTTGTAAGTACCTTTGAGTTTAGCAACCCATGACCTTGACCTTGGCCCCTGCTAATAATTATGCTTTATTTTTGTTGGAACGATATATGTTATTAAAAGTGAAAGCCATTAGGGCAGGAACACCTTCTGAGTTTGCCACTGTCTGTGATTTTGTTTCTTGTTTCAAAGAACAATATGATGTAGTAAAATACTTTTTGTGTGAATTATATCTTCATAATTTCATTCTAGAAGAAAACAGAGATGAGATCCAAACAAAATTTCATTAATCTCCAGAATATGTTTTCAATATTCAGTGAATGAAAACTCTCATACACTCCCAACCAACCCTGAGATGATGTAGCTCCATAAAACATATACAAAATGTCTTTCTATATTGGAAAATTTGAATTCAATTCTTATCCTAATATTAGCTATAGTTACATATCTTTTAGCAACAAAATCTTCAACTAACTTCTACAAGGAAGGAGTCAACTTTGACTCATTATTGGCATCATAACAACTTGAGAAAAAAGGTGTTCAAATCCTTGATTTGGTGATCTTTGACATTGGTTCTCGTTGAATATGACCTACCTCTTTTGATGACCTGTCCATGTTGATCTGGATACCTTATGGATGCATTCTGCACGTCCTGTCATAGTTGCGCAGCAAGGCTGCTGAACAACAACAATATACAACAGAAACACAACACATTTGCACAACAAAGGATATTTTTTGCACCTTGTTCATTTTTTTCTGACCTTGGTTGATGGATGATGATAGCTGATGGTAATTTTTTCCTCTTAATGATGAGTGAGTACCTCATAATGATTGTTCCTCCTTCATGATTACACTTGTTCCTTTAAAGCCTCAAAACCCTAATATGGAAAACTGAAGAAAATGAACCCATACCATGTTAGCCTGATCAAGTGATTGGTTGACTACATTTTTCATATTCATCTCCTTATTACCTCTGTGATTATAATTTGAGTTGAAGTTGAGACACAAACTCCCTTCTTGCTGCTCAAAAAACAAGGCTGTCATAGTTGCGCAACAATTCTACTATGCAACTATAAATTTCACATTTACAACTTATAAATTCAAATAAGCATTCCAAAATATGCATGGAAAAAAACTTGTGATGTCATAAAAAATAAAAAAAAGGCATAAATGAGTGCATCCAAGGGCTTAGATATCAACTTCTTTAGCAAGCAAATCTATGTTTCCCTTTCCCTTCTTGTCTGCCTCCAGCTATTGCAAACTTTGCTTAAGACCTCCGTTCTCATTCTTCAATGTCAAATTATGCTGATACAGGTTCTTCATTTGTTTGCAGAGTGGAAGGGTCCTTATAATTGCTCTAGAATTATGAATAACAAACTCACATTCATCCAGGTGTTGATTAAGTTTGAGTTTTATCTGCCTATTTTCCTCCCTGAGTTGAATTATTACATTTTGTGACTCTCTCAGTTGTTTAGTTTAATTTTCTTCACCAAGGGAGGTTGATTTCTTATCCTTTGTTGTTGGATGATCCTTAGCTTGAATTCCCTCTTGAGAGTGCAATTTTCTAGATGATGACTTGGTGAATGGAAGCTAAGGCCTAGGAATTTGTTCCACCTCTTGGCTCAACTCTACTTCCTTCCCTTTACCTTTTTCCTTGGATCCTGTTGGATTTAAAGGCACTAATATTTCATCTACCACTGAAGTATCTTTCTTGAAGGACTATGCCAAAGATTTATTTTTCATTTCCTTGTTCTCATGTTGCTATTGTTCTATGACAAAATGAGATTTCTTTAACTATTCTTCTAGCTCAATGATAAGGATGTATTTTTCATCAGCATCAGGGAGAGTTGTTTCTGTGAAGGGCTCTGGAGCTTCTTTAGGTGCTTGTTATGTGTGCATGAAAAGCATCCTTTTTGCTGCAGACCTAGTAAGTGGTTTAATAGGAATTTTGACCACCTCTTGAAAAAATTGGAGCTTTTCCCCTTTATTTTTAGCTTGTTGGCTCACTGCAGGTTCCTCAATTTCCTTTTCCCTCTTTTTGGAAGAACTCTCAGGGACATATGTGGTGGTTTTTTCTACAAATGAGGGTGTATCTCTCATGCTCCACGGGTTGCTGAAAGAATCTGATGCTGTCTTTGATGAAGATGCAAAAGTATCCCAATCTTTATTCCTCTTTCCGAGTTCTTCTAACACCAACAACTTTATCAATGAAAAGTGGAAGAGGCTAGGTTTCACTTGGTCTTTCCTTATTTGCACTATGTCAACCATCTTCCCTAGGCTTATGTAGAGGTAATAGGGCAGATTCAAGGGTTTCCTATCAGTGAAATGAATTAAGAGCCTGATATGATATTGGTGAACCCTAGTGAACCTTCCTTCACATGTGAAAAACCTTTGAATTACCCTCAACAAGTTGCTATTATTTTCTAATAAAAGTTCCTTGGGTATGGTGGCTCCAAAATCCATGTCTCTAAACTCAGGCTTCAAATATTCATGATATCAGGCTAGATCTAGTTGCATATCTTTGAACCATTTCTCTCCACGAGCATGGATCTATGTTGCAGCAACGATGATGTCCTAAAAAACTTGAAATTGCATGTTTCCCACCTTAGATTCAATGCCATTGAATCTCAATGCAAACTCCTTTTCCACCTGCATGTTGTACCCTTGAAGATTTTCACAAAATCTGATGCATCCCACTTGCTCAAATGAAATCCTGATTGATGGATCTGAATTAACTAACCTTAGGTCTTGAGTCTCAAACCTAACAATGTCACCACCCTTTGTAGTCTTCCTCCATACCATCTTAGGGAGAAATGTTTTTTAATCCCGAGCTAACAAATGCAATATGAAATTCATCATGGTGACCTATTAACAATACTAAGAGAGATTCATTAAACACAAGAAATAGCATCAACAATCTCACACAAATTGTTTTCACAAAAATGAAATCAAACACAATCAATCACCATGAACTCATAAATTTACCCTGGAAACCCAAATGGGAAAACCAACTTCGAATGGGGCTCAATTTCTTCATTTAGGCAATATTTAGTACAATATAGCTCTTGGATTTCTTTGCATGTTCCTCCGTTGGCCAAAAAGGATCCATTGAGAGTGAAATCCATGAGAGAAATAAGGAGGGTTGGGAGTAAGGGGAAGGCCAACAACCATGACCCTTCACTTCCTGTCCTCAACCTTCTCTCCTATTCAATTTTATTATTTCATTTATTTCTCTATTTTCCCCTCTCTCACTCTCTCATTCATATTTACATTTACATTGTCTTTTCCATAGTCTATCTAACCTTCATAATTGTTGAATCGCCTCTTATAGGTACTAAGTCTTACACCCATTCATTCATTTAGATCCTTTTCATATCATTGGTGCAAGTTCATGTTCAATGGACTCAATTAGAGGAGAGTGAGTAAGTGGAGGTATATTTTCATTCTCATTATCATCATCTGGAGATGAAGAAACCAAGATAGGAGTACTAGAAAAATAGTTAGGAATAGAAGATGGCACATGCATCAAAGATGGGTCACACGTTGAAGACTACACAGTCACTGAATCAGGAATGATGGTCGAGATACCTTCATCAAGATTGAAATATATCCTAATAATAATTTCTATTGGATGAGTTTGAATAATTCTATAACATTTTACATCTTTAGATTTTCCAACAAATATGCACTTCTCACTCTTAGGTTTTAATTCTTTCCTTTTCTATATGGAATGTGAGCCCATGCTTCACTACTAAAAATATGAAATTAGCTTACACCTAGTTTAATCGTACTCCATGCTTCTTCTAGTGTGATATCTTTTAAATCCTTTGTGGGAGTGCAATTTACTATGTAATTGGAAAAATTAATGGCTTTTGCCCAAAAATGAGGACTTAATCTCTTAGATTGGATCATAGAATCGACTATTTATTTTAATATATGATTCTTTCTCTGGACAACACCATTTTGTTGTGGTGTGCATGGAGCAATATGTCGAATTTGAATGCCCTATTTAGTACAGTAAGTTGTAAATTTCTTGTTAACATAATATCCCTCATTATATGTTCTTAAATTTTGAAGTTCATGTCCAGATTTTTTTTCTACAAGGACCATGTATGCCAAAAAAATGTCAAAAACTTCACTCTTGAGTTTTAAGAAATAAACCCAAGTGCATTTGGAGAAGTCATTCACAAAATTTAAAAAATACTTAATTACAGATATCGAAGCAGAAGTAAGTGGACAAGACAAATCACCATGAACAAGCTGCAAGGGGTCAAGAGGCATGTTTGTCAAAATTGTCCCAATGATGTTTTCCAAGAACACGTTCAGAACAAGCACCATATTTACAAGAAATGAGAGGAAGACCAATCACCATGTTATGTTTACATAGCTGTTGCAATGAGAGATATTTTGGGTGACCAAATCACTCATGCCAAATTTTGTTCATGTCATTGCTATGAGCAATAAAAACCAATGGAAGAGATGATGACCCAAAATTGTCAAATTTGTACAACCTAGTAATATCATCAACAATTCCAATTGCTAAGACATCCTTGGGATCCTTTAAATCCCTAATTACAACATGACGAGGTGAAAATTATATTGTTTACCTTCACCTAAATGAGTGATTTGATATATTGATAGAAGGTTTCAAGAAAGACTTGGAACACATAATCCATCATTAAAATGGCCATCATCTATATAAACTATTGAAAACCCTACAATGCTAAGTGATATATCATCACCAAAAAATATTTATTTGGTATTACATTTATTAAGACAAAAAACTATGGTTTTATCCTTAGTCATATGATAATATGCTCCATAATCAATAAGGCATTCATTAGAAGATGAAGTAGATGTTGCATTGAAAGAAAAACTAGAAGTAGAAAGTGCATGTCCATGAGAAAAAGAGTTAAAAGGAGGATCAAGATTGATGTTTTTCTTCTTCATTGTTTCTTCTAACAATTCCATCTTCTTGAAACATTTAGACTCTATATGACCATCTTGCCCATAAAAATTACAATGTCTCTTAGTCACCTTACCTTTTATTTAAATAATTTATAACCATTAGGAGTAGGAGCTAGATAAGAGGGTTTGGGACCCTTCTTTTGTTTTTTATTGCAAGAATATTGTTTTTTCATATGCTTGGGGCCTTGATTTTATTGTGCTACTAAGGCTTTGTTAGGTGTACCTGTAGCGTTGAACAATCCAAGGTGAAAGAGTTTATATTTCTCTCTAATAAGAGAACTACAAAATGCTTCAAATGAGGACAATTTGTATGTATTCCCTTGACTAATAAGTGTTTCTTCAATGGAGTGAAAAGTAGATACGAAAACATAATAGGCATTGCCAAGCTTAGAAAGAATAAAATATATAAGTTGGTCACATTCCTTCTTTATCTTACATTCTAAAAATAAATTCTAAGTGTTTTAAAATTAGATAGAAAATAATCAATTCAATATAAATCAATGGGATTGAAAGTAATTAATTGGTTTTCGAATTGGTGGGCTCAAGTCTTATTATGTTTACTAAACATACTTTCCAACTTTTCCCAAGTTGCATCCGAGGTGTTAACTCCTTGAAGGTGAAACTGTAAATCACTAGAGATTGACATCTCTATAAACCCACATGTTGAATCATTTTTATTGTCGCATTTGGATCTCTCTCATGTATCAAGGGGACATCTTATGTTCCGAAGGTGACCCGGTAAAATCCCTTACTTCGTAGCAAATCTTCCATACATGATTTCCATGAGAAGTAGTTATAACTAGTAAGTAGGATCTCACTTGGACTTGCCATATTACAATATGTAGGTAATATGGTTTCAAAAGAAAAATTTGCATGTTCAAATTGAAAGAGCTCAAAAAAATAAATGGTTTTAAAAAATGACACTAAAAACAAGCTCTAGATGATGAAGTTATGCTTGCTTGAAGAAAGGCATAAAAATTAATAAAGGTTGCATGTGATAGGTGGAGGTTTTCCCACGTGGTGATGGGTGCATGATGAGTTTACCGAGTTGCAAAGAGCAAAAAAATTCCCCTCCTATAACTTTTCATGTAAACTCGCTCTTACAAATAACTTTCTTTTTAAAATAAGTGACCCACTTTTATAAATAAGTGAGCATCACTTTTACATTAAAATTAGTTTATAACCTAAGGTTACACGGAAAAATTAATTTAAAAATAAACAATAATAAAATGACTTTAGGACTTTAAGTGATTCAATTTTATAAATTAAGTGAAATACACTTTTACAATAAAATCACTTTATAATTTAAGTTGCATGTACTTTTTCAAAAAGTATCTTGAACTCAAGACCTCTTTTTCAATAAAGTAACTTTCACCCAAGTGAGATATTACAAAATATATAACAAATATTTTTTTACTTGTGGCCTCCTCAAAACATGCTCACCCTTAAATCCTCATCTTTTCTTGCAAACAAATCAAACACCACTGCACACAAGAACAAGTAAATTTTTGAAGAAAAAAAAATCAAGACTTTATATACTTGGGGTTATATTTTGGTTAGTCTACCCAGATACACAACTTTCTCCCCTTTCTAGTTTGCCAAGATTGCACAAGATGTGGGGTAAAGAGAATATGCGGGCCATAAAACTTTCCTCTCTATATCTGATTTGCCAATATCACACTAGGCATAGGGCAAAGAGAAAACTCAAATTAAAAAGGAAACAAACCATAAATATAAACAAAAAAATAAAACAATAGACTAAAAAAGTATGAAAGAGATTTCAAAAAACCTCAAAAGAAATTGTATACCTTTGAATATGGTATAAATGTTCATATCTAGGGAAAATGAAAACCTTATCAACTGAAAAAAAAAAAAAAAAAAGGTTTTCAATCAGAAACAATGCTCTAGATGAACTAGAGTGGTTCACTTGGCCCAAAAATGATAAAAAACAACAAAATCCATTTTTTTTTTTGTATATAGTGACACAGGTTCAAGATCTCGATGAACAATGGGAGCGGGTCTTAATAGGAGCTCTGATACCATGTTCAATAAGAATGGTATATTTGCACTGGTCAAACAACTTAAGTCATTCATTCACACAAACATATCAAAGACCAATACATCAATGTATACAAGGTTAAAATCCTCAAAGAGGGAAAAAATACACAACCCTAGCTAATGTGGCCACTTAACACAATATATTAATGCAAAAGGAAAATAATTTGCATAAGAACCTCTCACAATCGATCATCAACAAATTTCCCTCCATGCTCTTTAAATAGAGATCATGGACCCATTGGGTGTTAAGTCATGGATCAAGTGCCATTAGTATCAAAGAGAAGATAAATCCTCAAATCACTTTATGTCTAGAACATACTCATGGCTATCAAATTAATTAGTTACAAAATCACACTAAAGAAACATACTTTACCTAAATACACATTAGACCAAGTTGAACTTAACTAACTCCTAAGTGTCTAAATATCCTAAAAAAAACATTGCAT
>JZKD02S1850476.1:0-11342 GCA_000966675.3 Picea glauca | reverse complement strand
CAGAGTAGGTCCTTCAAGAAGCAATCTAACCATTGGAAGGAGATCATGGAATACATTAAGATTGGAGCACTAGTGTTTGACAGTTAGAACTATACCTTCTGGAATAAGAGGATGAAAACATTTTTACTGGCACATGGATTTGATGTTTGGAAATCATTAGTAGATGGGTATACAACACCAGACACTCCCCCAACTGACAGAGATTGAAAGAAAATCAGTGAAAACAACTCAAAGGATAAAGGTATTATTCTGAGCAATTTAGTTGATTTAGTATATGTCAAAGTTATGCATTGTGATAGTGCAAAGGATCTTTGGGATAAACTCCAAAATATTTATGAAGGAGATGCCAAAGTTAAGGGAGCTAAGCTTCAAATTTTCAGAGCTAAGTTTGAACAGTTGAAGATGAAGGAAGATGAAGACATTGCAACCTACATTCTGCGAATTGATGAAATAGTTAACACTGTTAGGAGTAGAAGTTGATGACTCAGTGGTTGTTCAAAAGGCATTGAGGTCTCTTCTTATGAGATTTGATCCTAAAATATCATCCCTATAAGAAATAGAATATCTTGGTACATTGAGCATGGATGAACTACATGGAATATTTATAGCCTATGAAATGAGAATAGAACAAGAGAACCCAATCTCGAAGGAAGCAACTTTCAAGGAATCCAAGAAGACAAAGAAGAATATCAAGAAAAATTCAAAACCAAGTTGTAGTTGTAGTGATGATTCAAACAAAGATGAATACATGGCTAAATTCATAAGGAAATTATAGAAAGGAACCAACAAGTCTAAAGGTATGCATCCATTGAAATTGTTTAATTGTGGTGGTATTGGTCATTTTGCTCATAAATTTCCTCATAAGAATAAATATAGTGATGAAGAAGAAGTTTCTAAAAGGGAAAAGAAATATCAAAAGGAAAACAAGAGAAGAAACAAAAGGAAATTATTCAAGAAAAGTTTATACTCAAAGGAGGAAAATTCCTCATCAGACGAGGAGGATAATGACAGTGACAATGATTCAAAAAGAGTACTCTTCATGGAAGTAGAGGATGATTATGAAGAATAAGGTGAAGTCGATCTCAGAGCAGATCTAATCAGTGCATTATAAGAACTTATGAAGTAAAGAAAGAAAAACAAGTCACTCAAGGCAGAGTTAAAAATGAAAGAGGGATCGCAAAATACCAACTCTGAAGAACTAGAGAAGATGATCACAAGTCTAAAAATTCAAATAGAAGAAGACACAAGAATTGAGGAAATACTTTGAATTTATTAGAAGAAAAGGAGAAAATTATTGGAATCTTGGAAGAAGAGATAATCTCTTTAAGAAAATATCTCCAGAAGAAAGATATGCATCAGAAGAGCACTAAAATATTGGATCAAATAATCAGAAGTAAAAGAATATTCAATGATAGATCTAGACTAGGATACAATCAAGTACAAAATGAGAAAGGATCAAGATACAAGACAACATAAAATGAAGCAAGAAAAAACAACTATGTAGAGATTTTCAAAGATTCTGTCAAGAAGGAAGAATTCATGCCCCTAAAGAAGAACATTCCAGAAATAAAGAAGACTCAAGAAAATGAATACAGAAGCAGTGCATCACAAAGAAGATCATCTACCCCCATGTATCAAAGGTTCTTTTATGGTCATTGTTTTAATTGTGCTAATTTTGGACATAAATATGTAAACTACAGAGCCTATGCCAAGAACCGAAGAAACTATGCAGGGTACTTAAATAATAGTTATCCCATAAAATCTTATGAAGCATATAGAAAAAACCAAAACAAATTTGGTACATTGAGCAATGAAGTAGAATGCTAGAAATGCAACAATTTTGGATCAACTGTTCCACCCAGGGAATCAAAGAAGAATCAATGCTCACTTGCTCTACAATCCCAACAAAGAAAAAGTGATATGGTATATGGTTGAGATACATTGTTGGTACATGTGTTGATGTACATTGTTGATGTATGGTTTGGTACATATGTTGGTGCATGGTTATGCACTTGGTTTGGTACATGCTTTGGTTGAGACACATATCTTGTAATGATATGTTGGTGATATTAGTACATGCTTGGTAGAGGCATGTGTTGATGATGTTGGACATCTAGTTGAGAGGTGTCCTTGGTATATGATCCATGTGAGAGGATCTGGTTGAGTATCGATATTCAAGACTGGACATGTATCTACAACAACAAGAGTTCAGGAAAGGCAATGTAAACAACAATCTCTACATAAAGGTAAATCAAGGTAGTACATTGGTAATTGAAGTTTATGTTGATGAAATTAAATTTGGATGTGATGATGACAGGATGAGTAAGAAATTTTCTAAAGACATGCAAAATGAATTCGAAATGTCATTACTTGCATCGATACCGGATGTGATGCAAGAAGTTGGAAAGGTTGCAATATTTCAAGAAACATTGGAGGAAACACATTTTATGACAGTAAAGAGATATCTCAAAGAAAAAAAAAGGCTATGGATTATGGTATCCAAAAGGGAATGATATATCTCTAGTTGCATACATAGATGCAGATTGGGAAGGAAGTGTTGATAATAGAATAAGTACAAGTGGAGAAGCATTCTACTTGGGTGTTTGTTTGGTATCCTGGTTGAGAAAGAAATAGTCTTCGGTATCATTGTCCATAGTGGAAGCATAGTATATTGCAGTAGCAACATGCTGTACACAACTTCTCTGGATGAAGCAAACTTTGCAAGGCATACATGTGGAATATGGCGATCTTATTCTGATATTCTGTGATAATACCAATGATATAAGTATTTCTAAGAATCCAGTGATGCATTCCAAGATGAAACACATTCCAATAAAGTTTCACTTTCTATGGGAACAAGTTACAGAGAAGAACATCAAGGTAGAGTATGTTGGTACAAAAGAGCATATTTCATATATCTTCACCAAACCTCTTCTGATGGATACTTTTGAGTATCTTCAACAAAAACATGGAATAGTTTTAGGCCCACAATGATCTACATGGAAGTTGTCACAGTAAAACATGGGGAGAGAAACCATAATCATGAAATACATGAATGATTTTTATCATATATTTACACGAGGAAGCACGATGAAGAGAAACATCTAGAGATTAGAGGCTAATAGGCAGGGGGAGCATCCCCAAGGAGAAGTCATCCTTTTCCATTTATGACAAAGGGGGAGAGAAAAAGAAGGCATGGAAAGGAAGAGAAGAGGAATGAATATAGGGGGATCCAACATGATCAAGAGAAGTGTGGTGTCTAAGTGTTTCCATCAATTCCAAAGGGGGAGATTGTTGAAATATTAATTAATTGTTGATAGATTAATTAATTTTCGAAAGAATAATTGTTGAAAGATTAACTGTCATTAGATTGGTTTTCATTGATGTCAACTCTTGAACACGAGGTTAAAAGGTTGCATGTCGAAGTAAAGTAGCTATAAACATAATTTAACAAGTTGCATGTCAGTTGCATGAGATCCTCATCAGAAGTTAACAATTTGCATTAGAAGTTAACAAGTAGCATTAGAAGTTAACAAGTTGCATGTCAATTTCATGTGCATATCAGTTGCATGAGATCCTCATTAAAATATAGAGAAGATTCATTTGGAGATTACTTATGTGAATCACTTCTGAGAATACAAGTTGGATATCTGAGGGAGTGAGTCGAATACATATAAGTCCAGTGAAGTAAGAAGTTTGCAGGAGATGAGATTATGAAGAAGAAGTCTCGGAAAAATATTCTTTGGGTAAATCCGCAACATTTAGGAGGAAAATCACGTACATATGCAGCTTTCAGAATGAAAATCGTGTACATACGCAAGCTGTAGTGAAGAAAAACGTGTATACCCGTGAGTAGACAATGTATAGGGTCGCGTATCTGTGAGGAAAATTTGTGAATATCAAGGATCTAAAAATCATGTTAGCTACATGATTGAAGGTATGTCTTCCTATGTGTGTGTTAGGGTGAGTATTCTGAAGAAATCATGAACATGTATGTCTTAGTGATTCAAAAGCATTTGATTTGGAGAATTATCTTATGGATCTTGGTATGAGGTGTGTGTGGTTGCAGTCTTGAGGAGATATTGATATCAATAGAAGCAATAGAAATATCAAAGACAACAACAATAGGTTATCAATGACAGAGGTAGTGATAGATTGGTCTACATTTATATTTTAGGACGGTTGGACGGGGCTAGGAAAGGGGGTTGTAGCCTCCTTCTTGTTGGAGCCAATAAATTAGGGAGTTGGAGCTTCCTTCATGTTGCAACTTGTGAATAGGGGGTTGGAGCCTCCTTCTAGTTGTAGCTGGAAAAATAAGAAGTTGGTGCTTCCAATGAATGTACTCTTTGATAAATAAGAAAACCATTATGTGGTTTTTTCTTGCATTGGGTTTCCACGTAAAATTCTGGTGTACTATGTTTATGTGATGTCTATGCATTGAATTGTGATGTTTTGGATGCTCATGATATTATTGGAGGTTTTATATTGTGATTAAAATTACTCATTGTTTTCATATTGATTCAACCAGCCTCTCAATATTCCAACACTCCTTCCTAGCTTGGATGAACCCTAGTGTGTAAATGAAAAATTTGCAAATGAATCTTTCCTCACTATCCTTGAAGAGAAGCAATACTTAGAAAATACCATATACTTCTTGCAATTTCATGTGAATCCTTGGGATCAAAATTGCAATTGGCCAAGACTCAATGTTACAATCAAAGCTAATGAAAAGCCCCAAATTATATGGTGGGAAAGGTATGGACATGGCTATAGCCTGTGAATATGTTCAAATCCCTTGTAGTTAGTTTTTTTTTTGTAGCCTACCTAAATAATTTATGGGAGAAAACATTATTAAGAGTATCAAAAAACATTTATAAACCCATTGAGAATGAAAGTGAAGGAAGAAATATGGAGAGATGGGAGGTCAACAGAATGAAAGTGAAGGAAGAAATATGGAGAAATTGGAAGAAAGTGAAGGAATGCCAACAAGCATGATCATTCATTTCCCATTCATCAGTTGTCTCTCTAATTTTATTTTTCTATTTTACATAATTTATTACTTTCTTCTCCTTTTTGTCTTTTCCACTTTTACATTTGAATTGTTTTATGTAGTTTTCTTAATTGTCATCGATTGCTGAATAGAATTGTAGGTATTGATTCTTACAACAATTCGTTGGTTTGGATCCATTTTGGATCACACCTTCCCATTGAGAGGACTTCTGGCCTCCAAAATATTGAGGAAAACCAATCTGGATCAATGTAGCTTCTATGTGTTTCTTTGGAACATGGCCCCGACTCTGGATCTTGTGTACAACTCTGACTATGTATCTGGATCTAGATACTAGATCTAGTCATGGCTATGGCTTTGACTCTAGTTGATAGCTTGATTGTTCCCATAATGCAAAATTATACTCATTGACTCTCATCTCTAAGAAATATTTGGATCTGAACTCTACAATCAACACTCATTCCCATATCTCTCTCATACTTGGATAAGGTCAATCTTGTTAGTTAATGAATCCAAGTTGAATGTTGGTCTATTTTTAATGTGACCCCAACACACTATGCCATAACATAAAAATTCCAAAAGGGAAGTGTGGTATGCATTCTCTTGATAGGATCAGTTGATTCTTAGCATGGAGACAACCCTTCAGTTCCTACACTTTCTTACAAGAATATTCAAGAGTTCTTCAGAATCCTCCTCAAAAGTCATTGACCTCTATGCATCAATATCTAGAACATCTTCAAGAAGGAAAAATTATTTTGGAATATTATAGGGAGAAACTAGAACGGTGCATCCTTGGTTGTTGGCATCAACATACAATCCTCTTTGATGGTGATGCAAACCTCCCATGTCGCTTTATCCTTGGGAAAATTTTACTCCTTGAATTGGAGAAGTAGCGAGTGATTTATCTATATTAGACCTAACTTTCTACAGTGTTCTCTTGGTTGTGTGGTTTCTAGGGTGAAGCTCTAGATGAAGTCAACAACACTTTGCTTCCCAATGTCCACTCAACTTGTAGTGGTGGAAAATTTTCTTGTTGCTGCAACAAGGAGTGTCTGACATTATCCTCCTCTCCATGTGCCTATTAGTTCATTATTGGATTAGAGAAGTCTTTTTGTCATTCCTCCTTTGAAATCAATTTGGCTTGTGGAATGTGGCTTGCTTCTCACAACAAGATGCCACATGATGGCCTTTATTCCCACATAATGAACAAGCCTCTAAGTACCAATAGTTGGCAGTGTTATGGTCTTTCCTCTTATAGCAATGAAAAATAAGGGAGGTCTTATTTGATGAAGACATATTGGTACTCTTATCCTTTTTTCCTCGGTTGATTGGCTTGTCACTTCTGCTAAGTGTTGAATAAATCCACATCTTCAATATATTATCATCACCGCCCTTCTGCAATCCACCACAAAAAGGATAAGGTGGTAGTGGGCTACCACCTTCATGTACTATTGCTCTTTCTTTTGATGAGCAAGCCAACTCTATCATATATTTCACCTTCATAAAAGTGGTCTTCATGGTCATGGGATTTTCCCCTATGCCATTGAAGGCTAGGCCTTCATGCTTGACCCATGGTGTAACTACAATGGGGCTTATTATTCCTTGTATTCTCTTTCCTATCCCTTGTCCATCATAGCCCATATTCCTTAACAATTTGGAACCAATGCCTCTAGTATGCTTTTCAAAATCACCCAATTTATCTTAAGAAAGGTATACAAAAGGTGAGATTACCAAAGTGGTCTCAGTCATAGTGATGGATTCAACAATGGAAATGGAGAATGACTCTGCTTTCTGTTAATATTGGACAATTTATCAGATATTTTCCAATGTCTCCTCCTTCACCACCAACTCCTATTGTAGTTGATACATCATCTAAGTGAGAATATATTCTTTCCAGTTATCCAACTAAATGACCTTCTCTCCCAAGCATACAAGATAAAATATGTTCTTGTCCCAATCCTCCATGACCACAATGAAGGATTTTTAGCATTCATCAAATTTCCTTTTTATCAATGAAATTAGTTTGGAAGAGATCTCAAGGTTCTTCTCCATATATTCCATCCTTTGGTTGAAAATCTAGAGTTTCTCCTTCAAGTGTTGGTTCTCTTCTTGAAGTTGAGCATTGGTGGCCCTCAATCCTTCCAACCTCTCTTTGTTTCCTTTACCCATGATGAGGTCTGCAATATTTTGGAAGTTGCATCATGGTAAAGGATTCAACTGCTCTAATACCTTATGATCCATAAACAAGCGACTTATAGCCCACTATATTCACCAACGTGGATCTTCTGCTAAAGTTTGTTCATGTTCTCTCTCTGAGTCTTGTACATAGAGTTATATCTTCAGAAAAGACACTAGACCTATTTTCCTTTTCCCTATACAATTATCTATGTTATTCTGATGATTGTAAGGAATGTTCTTGGGTGTGTATGCAAACAACCAACAAACCTCTCTATTCACTATCCTTTAGTAGGCATGTGGGGATGTTATGTTGTATTTCTGCTTGGATTGAATGCTTGTTTGTATTAAGCAGATACCTCTATCCTCTGGATGGATATAATGCCTCTATTCTTCCTATATTCATAGTGTATCCCTGGAAACCGAAATGGGAAAAATAGCTTCGAATGGGGGCTTAATGTTTCATTTCAACAGTCTCTAGTTACAATGCTTTCATAGCTCTCTATGCCTCTTCCTCTCTTGGACAAAATATCCATTCAGAGTGAAAGTTAAGGAATGAATAAGGAGATATGAGAGGTAAGGGTAATGCCAATATGCATGACCCTTCATTTCCCACTCTTCAACCTTATTTCCTATTTTATTTTTCTATTTTACATAATTCATTGTTTTCTTCTCATTTTTATCTTGTCCATTTTTACATTTTCATTGTTTTATATAGTTTGCTTAACCTTCATTTATTTCTGAATAGGATTGTGTTGAGTACACAACACACCCTTTTAAAAATACCCTTTAATTTTTTAGGTTACCACTTTCTCTTGACCATTCAACATATTTTTGTTTTGATTTCCATAAGGTGCACATCTATTTTCTTTAATTTTATATTTTTTTTTGTTTTCTTCGCATGTTAAACTTCAAGATTTCATACAAATCTCATGTCTCGTTTGAGAAAAGAAAGAAACTTGAAAAAATGAACAAGATTGCAAACTTTATCCAAAGTGTTGATGAACTCAACGAGGTTCGGGCTGAAAGAACATCTAAAACAATTTACTTGAAACCCCGATGTCGATGAAAACATTCGTAAGAATTCTAGATGAACCATCAGACTTTGGAAAAATTGATTGAGTGTTAGAATGAAAATTTTAAGGATTCTGTCAAACGTCGATGAGCCATCAGGAATTAGTGAAAATCATACGAGTATGAAAGAATAAAGGTTAACCTTTTCTATCGACGTTGATGAAACATTTAAAGAGTAGGTTCCCACCAAGTGCTGATAGGACATCCTTGCTATCCAATCATCAATCAATATTGAATCTCAACCATTGATCCTGCCACTTGGATTTTTCCATGTCAACTATTGTACAATCTTCATCACCTATCATACATTCCACATCACTGATCGTATAGTTCCACGTCATTGATTTTACGTAAACCTACATACCATATACTCAGACCACATCATTATCTATATGATCAATCTTCCAAAGGTCTTATAAAAGGCACTGATGGCTCATCTATAACTCAATATTTTCTCCTGATACCGATGATTAGTGATTGTGGTTTCCCCTTACACTTTCAAATATTAAACTTTATGTTTCCCACCCAATTCTAATGAACTTTCAAGGCAAGTTTCGATAGACCACCAATGAACTAGGTAATATGCGTCAATTCATTAGCAAGAATATTATCGAAATATACTTTCAGGGGTTCATACAAAGAGGCCAAAAAACACAATAACTTGTACCTTTTTGGTTGATGTCGATAAATTCAATAAAATACACTAAAGAAACATTTTTCAAAAGCGTCGAAACAGTCACCCCGATACATCAGACCATCCATTAATGGTGGATGGGACATGCATAGCTGCATTTAACATGGAAATATTTACAAAATATGATTGTCATGATCAATATTTAATTCCTTTTTTACCCCTAGATATATTTCTCATACCGAAAATAATAATTTCAAGTGGAAAACTCTCAATTTTCTAGCGATAGAATGAAAAGTGCCATCCCCTTTGTGACCTGGAAGTTTTACATGATCGATTATCCGCCATAGCAAACGAATTTTGGTTTCCTATCTTATTTATCGTAAGTATCATCATTTTCAGTGGTAATGGAACCAAATACACACGAGGTATTGTAAAATTCACAGCTTCGACTTTCATCTCGGCTTAATTGTTTCTTAGATGACAAATACCAATTCTTGTCTTTAAATTTCTATGGTTGTAGGTAAAATTCCTCCAAGGAAAAATCTAGTTCAAAAATCTCCAAAAAAACTAAGAACAAGGGGCATATAACAAGTAGAGGCATTCATCTCAACGCTGGCATAGGAAGGGGAGCCATAGACTACAAAGGGAGTGAAAAGAGTGGTAGGGCTTTGAACCAAGTTGAATTCATCAAATTAATCCAAAAGGACCGAGGAGAAGAGGATCATGGAATCAATATTTAAAAAAATGAAAATATAATATATAGAATGAATTCAATGGAACAATACTGGGAAAATATCATTGAGGATCCAAGGAATCAAATGGTAGAGGAATGGTCTACTTGCAATAAAACATGGGAGAAGATTAATCAATCAATGATCGACCTCCAACTGTCAACATTCGGGTCACCTAAATTTTTTTGACTGATTGAATAAGTATCAACAGGTTTCAAACAAATTGTTGATGAATATCACGCTATTGTCAAAAGGATACACACAATAGAATGCGACCATATATAGAGATTTGTAGTGGGTGCGATCAAAACTGTCAATAGGAAGAAGCAAATAATGCCAAAAATAAAGGGTTACACTTAGAGATATAGAGAAAGCAAAGAAAACATGAGTATCCCAATGGACCAGTATATGTTTCCCTACCACCAAAGATGAGTTGATTTGTACTCACAATGGGCCACATAGGTTGACAATCATGCAAGCCTTGAAACTCCGAGGTAACTTGAGTCATCTTGACTAACTTTTAATTTAGGAATTTATTAGTTTTTAGATTTTTGAATATACTATTTTTGGTAATTGTAATGCTAATAAATGGAGGGACCAACCTCTAAAGAAGGGGCTTTTTGTTGGAGAATTTTTTTGGAATGTAATTGAAGAACTATTTCAAAAGTTTAATTCAGAAGCTCTAGACGATCCAAGGAGTTTTGTTGAATATCTCTATGTGTATTTGCTTGTCTTGTGGATTACTATGTGAACAATTTATATGTCAAATGTGTCTAATAAGGATTTCAATCCTTCTAAGTTATCTTACATGATTATATAAATTTCTAGGTGTTATGTTCAATATATTTTTATTAATTAGTTTTTCAACTCTCTTTTTTGGCAATCCTAGTTTTGTTATTTAGCATAGTAGTCATTGTATAATTATTTTTATATTCATTGATGGAGTATATGGAAAGTTGTTGTGTGTTTCTTGGGAGTATCTTGGTATCTATATCTTTCTATGGAATTACTTCTTAGAAGAACAAATCACAAGTACATGGCTATTCCTAGTCATTGTTTCCAAGAGTTATCTTTTGGAAGTAGAATTTTCCCTCTTTATGCATTTTTTGTTTCCTGAAGGTGTTCATGCAATAATGCTTCTTGGTAGAATTATTTCTTAAATATATAAAAGCTATTGGTTACTTTCATTAGTTGTTCCTAGGGGTTATCCTTTGGTAGTAGACTTCTTCAAACTTCTTAGATTAGGTTCTATTTCTTGTAATAATTACCTACATAATAAAAAAACATAAAAAGAGTAGAAAGACACATTAACTAAGTTATAAATCTCATCAAAAGGTTGTTGGTGTCAGACAATTGTCTTAGGTTGATGGATAGTTGGTATGGATTGTTGATTTTCATTGATGTCAATGATTGGAGAGTGATATTTTAGATTGATTTCAACCCTTAATGATTGATGTCAACTCTTGGAGAAATTCTGGTAGCACAAAGATTTGGGTAATGAACCCAATTTGTTTGATGTATAATGTCATGAGTTTTAATATATTTGAAGGTAAGACTATAAAATATGGGTATTAAATGTTGTTCCATTTCTGGTGGTATGTGGAACATCACATAACTCCTCACGATTAGAGAGCTATGGCCATGTGAAGTTGGAGAACCCAGGTTTGGGTAATGGACCCAAGTTTGTTTGATGTATAATGGTATGAGTTTTGATATATTT
>JZKD02S1850454.1:35035-53485 GCA_000966675.3 Picea glauca | reverse complement strand
TGGTCAATGTGGGATGAGAATAATGTGGAGAACAAAAAAGAAAACATTTGGTGAGAAGGAAAGGATACATGAAAAATAGAAGCATTTAGAGAATAAAAGATCGATATCATGTCGGTGCTTGTCAATTTTAGCTTTGGAATAAGATCCTTCCAAGTACACATTCACATTTACAGTCCACATAACTTAAAATCATAACATGGAGTTGAAAGTTTCATCATAACTGTTGTTCCTGCGTCTACACTTAAGGCTATAAAGTGTAGAGTCTAAGCATCTAAAAAGAGTGAAAGAAAGAGGAGGGGAAGAAACAACTTCGGGGGATGAAGCTATGGCCGATATCTGAGTTGTCTTTGTCTAGCTTCCAAATATTCTTGAATGCTGATATCTTGCTCGATGGCGGCCCATGAACATTCGAGCTCTGTCTGGGTGGTGGCAGTCTTAAGTATGGTATCAAAAAGATTCAAAGCGATGCTGGTTTGATCCGATAGACCAGGTTCGATGTTGGGTTATCTTATGAAGGGTATAGTCATGAGAAGAACAGAGCTTTTAAAGAAGGTTGATGTTTTAAACTACTTATCTCAACTTCAGATTATATGGGGAAAATTCAGTGAAGCCAACTGAAGGGTTTAACGAAATCGAAGGTCGTTTTCCGTAATTGAGTTTAAAATCTTGAAACCGAGTGTAAAAATATAGAGTTGTCAACAATGTGGGGCATTAATTTCAGAGGAATCCCATGCTATGGCAGAAGAAGACAAGACAAGAATACCTTGATGAAAGCATATAATGTANAAGATTTCACTCCTAGCCTTTGAGCCCCCAAAACCTGAAATCATGATGATGCGATTTAGTTGATTACTTGTGATCTGACTTAAGCTCTTAATTAACCCATGCTTAATTAATGAATATCGTGACTTTGTGACTTAGAGCTACGAAGGTATTTATTTTTGGGAGAGCGATCGTCGAGTCGCGAAATCACAATAGTTCTTAACTAATTTTTAAGGTGATTTATTCTTGACACTAACCTGGGTAAACTTTTAAAACTGTTATCGCCATTTCGCGTGTCGGGATACTAAGGATTCAGTGGGTTGCATCACGAAATAAACGAAATCCTGAAACTAGCTTTTTGGGCTTAAGTATAACATCTCACTTATTTAGAAGAAGGCAGCTCCAACATAGGCTCCAACTAGGGATCTCACCTCATCGCGGGACAAGAAGAACATTAGACAGAGTGCCTACATGGGTAAATGGAGTCATCAGTTTGATTATGAGAAATTGGTTGGGGAAGAGGATACAGAGAGAACCTTGAGGTTTCAAAATTAATTCTAGAAAGCTTTCAAAACCCGGAACACTTTCTAAGCTCAGCTGTAGTCCACGGTAATTTTCCCTTCCTCGACACTGAAATCGGGTCTGCTCAAGATGGTCCAAACCAATCTTAGGAACTTCAACAGGTCCTATAGGTTTTGGGTTGCATCAAAACAAAGTAAAATCCATGCTTTTAATCAGGGAGACCTGCAATGAACCTGAGATGTAGATCCAGTTTCGCGAAAGTTAATTACCAGAGCATAGTATGATTTATGTATGACAACCTTANGTCTTCAATTCGCTTTGTATTAATCCTGGCTAAAAAGAACTTTCTCTATTACAATCTACCACTGGCCAAAATCCCTTTCTATTACAATCTCTCCTTTATTTAAACAAACTCTAAACATATAGAATCCCAATCATTCTAGAAACCTGTCAGTTAAAAATGGAAAATTGGAGCGTTTAATCTCCTCATCTTTGTCTTCCCTCATAAGGGAAGAGCACCTTCCTTTCTCTGCCCTTCCAACTCTAGAAATAGAACAGGTTGACATTTGTCATTATTTAGCACCAGAAACCTGCCCCTTCTCCTACTCGATGCAGATGACACACCTCTCCACCAACTGGGCTATCAACCTGGAAGGCTTTGATTAGTTGCTTTCTTCAAAGGTGTAACAACTCTTTGCTAGCTGTGGCAACCTTTTCCCTACTTGTCGGTCTTCCATGATGATAGAGCATAATTGTAAACTTGGCTGCACTAGCCATTTGTCCACTTGGACCATATCGACATGTCTTGTCTGGGATATCTCTTCTTTCTCTTTCTCCACATTTTCTTTGATGTCCAACATGTGTTTAGCTATATTGATTTTGCCTAGCGTCCCAACACTTCTTTCCTTATCAATGTCTAGAAAACTTTTACTTATCAAGGTGAATGTTTCCTCACAAGAATTCATCACTTCATTAGCTCTCCCCCTGCTTTCTGATATATTCTGCTCCCAGACCTTCAACAAGATATTCCCTCTAGTTTGTTCTGGGATGGATAATTTGGAGCTACCAACCATCTATATCTTCATCGTAGCTATAACAATGTCTTGGAAAGAAACTCGAGCTACCCTGGCTTCTTTTTCCCTCAAAGAAATACTTTCTAACCCTTGATTTGTCGTTTGAAAGTGGTTCTGAATGGTTCCTACTTTTACAAGTAGGTCTTGTTGAGATGTTAATACCTTCTGTCGGATTTCAGTAGCTTGGGATTTGAACATTTTTATGTCTAAAACCTGACTCTCGACAACATCCAACTTCGATTGTAATTATATAATTTGATGCCCCTATTGGCTTACCTGCATTTGGCTAATTTGTGCCGACTGGCGCACCTACTCAAGGTTGGATCTAAGTTTCTTGATCTCCTACAGATCGACTATTCAGGCTTGCTCGAGGCTTTTTCTCACCTCGTCCTTGGCATTTTCTTCAGCAATAGCCACTTTAGCTTCCAATTTATTGATCAAGAGGTTCTTTCACTTCAACTGGGCCTTCAAAGTTCCAACTAAGTATTGATTGGCTGTAGCATAAGCCCCTAGTGTTCTTTCTATCTTGTCTCTGAAATCTTCCTCTTTCAAAGCCTTCCCATCTATCATGATTTTGATTTCTTTGGCTACTACGCCCTCTCTTTGATATAATTCTTGCCTCACCACAACCTTCCTTTTTTATCAAAGCAAAATTCGTTAGGAGGTAGCTCCTCTACAAAAATGGGCATTAGTTATTCATCGAAAATCCACCCCACATCAAGATTCCCCTTTGTGAACTGTAAGGGTGTGATAATAGAAATCAGACTATTGAATTCCTTGGATGGCTATTTTTGGGTAGCATCTGTGACTAGCTTGTTTGACATGAGTGATAGTGAGTCACCCGATCCTTGCGAGGGTATCCCTGCTTGACCTTGGACATACTTTCCTGGCGTACTCTTTTTAGGGTTTTCTTCCTATTTGTAGGGGACTTTGGCTCCTTTCTCTGAGGTTCCAGCCTCCCCTATTTTCCATTGGTTCTTCTCCCTATTAGGACTCGAGTCCTTTTCACCTTTGGCTTCTATCTTCTTTGTAACTGGAAGTTTTGGGGCTTCACCCTATAAAATTTGGGGGAGACAACTCCATTGGTGCTCCTGGAATTTCAAAAAATCGGCCACATCTCCAAGTGGTAGGGCTTGAATCGAACTTAGGAATTCAAAGAAGGACCTCTTGCCCTGGAATATTTCATCATGAGGTGAATCCTCGTGTTCATATCTCTTCAAGCCACAACTTGCTAGTTGATTTCTCACAACCTTACTAGGGTCATGATTCTTGAACTCAATATCCACCAGCTTCATTTCTTCTAAAGTCGAGCCTCAACTTTGGCGTGGCCAAAATCTAACAAGGAATATGCACCAATATGAATGGGGAAGGGTGCCCATACCTTTTTTGATACTCCTTTGAGCTCTTTTCTTATTTTGCCGAGCACATTTTGTCTGGAAATCTTGTGACACAATAGCTTATCTGGCAAGAATAGAGGTAGATCATATGGAGAAACAAAGGTGCCGAAAACCCCGATATACAAAAATTCTACCTCTAGATACCAATCTTCCACGCTACTTAGGTTGGTCATGACGCTATCTGAAATCCTAGGAGGCAGCTGGCAAAATATGGTGACATGCAATGGCACCATTACCCAGTTGAAAATCTCGTAGATGAATTCTTTGGCCTTATCCTCCCAAAGCTTCAAGTGGTAGACATGAATAGGCTCTGTATTAGATGGATCCCAACTCTAGTTCATTATTGGGAAGGTTGTCATGAAGGAGATGGCATCCATTATGTAAGAAGACATAAAGAACGAAGCTACTTTCTTACTCGCCTTCTATGCTTGATATTCAGTAATTCGACTGGTTAGACTGTTGAACAACAGTTTGGACCAATCGAAGGAGAAACCCTTAGTGACTGTATGAATGAGTGGCACCCATGGGAAGAAAAAATGGGTAGTTTCTTCCTTCCCATACAACCTGCAGGTCATCATCGCTATGTACTTGAACTGTGGCTCCAAGGAAGAGATTGAATAGATCTCGTTAGTGTCAGCCCTGAATTTCGTGGGGTGTGAGACCCAGTCTTTGATCAGATCGAATAAAATATTTGCATACTACTCGCACTCCTTCTTCTTGAAACCTTCTAGAAATTCAGCATTGTGAGTCAAGTTCGGTGTCGGTGACAATTTATACATTGCCCGCAAATGTTTTGGCTTGAAAGTACCAATCGTCAACTTATGTTCGCTCATAAATCGTTCTATTCGGGATGTCCACATGGTCCAGTGCCCACCTAATCATATCACAATAGGGAAGAATCTAGGGCCTCGCCGCTATTTTTTGCATCTCTGCTTGAGCGATGATTTTGTATTTGGTTGATAAATCATCCTTCTTTTTGTCGCTAGAATCATCCGAACAATTTATCGACTTGGATTGCAAAATGTTGGAAATGTATGAGCATGTCTTGATAGAATTAATACTTCGGGGCGAGGTATCAGAAACAACATCTGAACCCTGACCTGAACTCTTAGCAGCTGACTTGGGAATTTTTCATGGATCTATGATAGAGAAACTTGCAACTGGACTACCTGTCAAAAACATTAAGAATCACAAACAACGGTTATCCTGGTAAAATGGCTCTGCACGCAAATAGAAATGAGAACTGAAATAATGAAGGAAAAACTCTCTATCTTGGTCATTTAAACCCTTGGTGTCCTTGCCAACAGAACAGTCAAATCGTTTAATAGAAAGATTTAGAAGTATAAACGAGATCCTACTATCTGTCACCTCACTGCAGTTCAAATAAATGTCATAAATGCTTGACGAGTCGTAACACAAAAAAATGCAAAAATGTTTAAAACTTACTACGTAGATGGTATGTGTTAAAGGTTGTTTAACGCGTTGATTAATCCAATTTAGTTCCTTTAATTAAGTGCATTTTAGTCTTTAATCCCCTTTTTTCGGCGTTTGTCGTATCGAAAGATTTCACTCCTAGCCTTTGAGCCCCCAAAACCCGAAATCATGATGATGTGATTTAGTTGATTACTCGTGATCTGACTTAAGCTCTTAATTAACCTATGCTTAATTAATGAATATCGTGACTTCACAACTTAGAGCTACGAAGGTATTTCTTTTTGGGAGAGCGATCGTCGAGTCACGAAATCATGATAGTGCTTAGCTAAGATTTAAAGTGATTTACTCTTGACACTAACCTGGGTAAACTTTTAAAACCGTTATCTCCATTTCATGTGTCAAGATACTAAGGATTCAGTGGGTAGAGTCACGAAATAAATGAAATCCCGAAACTAGCTTTTTGGGCTTAAGTATAACATCTCACTTATTTAGAAGAAGGTGGCTCCAAAATAGGCTCCAACTAGGGATCTCGCCTCCTCGTGGGATGAGAATAATAGTAGACCTAGTGCCTACATGGGTAAATGGAGTCATCAGTTTGATTATGAGAAACTGGTTGGGGAAGAGGATACAGAGAGAACATTGAGGTTTCAAAATTAATTCTGGAAAGCTTTCAAAACCCAAAACGCTTTCTAAGCTCAACTGCAGTCCCTTCCTTGACACTGAAATTGGGACTGCTCAAGATGGTCTAAACCAATCTTAGGAACTTCAACAGGTCCTATAGGTTTTGGCTTGCATCAAAACAAAGTAAAATCCATTCTTTTAATCGGGGAGACCTGCAATGAACCTGAGATGTAGATCCAGTTTCGAGAAATTTAATTACCAGAGCATAGTATGATTTATGTATGACAACCTTACAGATATCTTAGACATTGCTTCACTGCCAACGATCCTGTTTAGTACCCCGGTGAAGTTATCTGGTCCCCTTTATTGAATTTTCTTTCACCACTTCAAAAGGTAATTATGAATTTAAATGATGAGACGAGGGAAATCATTTTATGGATTTCCTTTCATCATCTCTTTGGACTAGATGGGGGCAATCAATTATGAATTTACTTTCACCATCTTTCTTATATTTTATTTTTGCAAAATGAAGTGGGGGCAATCAATTTGTATAAATTATACCAGGGGTGATATTTGTGTAAAATTCACAACAGAGGCCTGTCAACTTGCTTTGATTTCTCTGGACCAACTTACTCTTAACCTTCAGAATTCCCTAGTCCACAAGAAAAAGGGGGGAATTCATTTCCAGGGGTCTTCTTTTGAGCAAGACTTAACCATTTGAAAACTATTAAAAGACCTAAGAGAGTTAGGATCTGCCTACGCATGGTCTTGTTCACCAAGGGACCGAGGAGCTGTGAAGACCAGCTCACTTATGAAGACATTCGCCAGTTTCCCAAATTGAAGAGGAATCTCTTTTCCTTTGTGGATGGTATGGGCTGGTGTCAGAGCTTAAGGAGAGAGGACCAAGGGTGAAAAATGGAAAGAGAGAAGGCTATGGACCTCAAAAAACCGGATGTTATCATGCAATCTGGACTGAGGTGAATACATCATACTTGTGAGACCAGTATTGCATTTAATTGATTATCGTTTGAAAACCCAGATACTTCATAAATTTATCCCTTTGCCTTACCACTTCATTTTCTTCTTGAAAAAAAACAAATTCTTTGTCACCTGTTTCGGGTGGGTCAATTTCTAGATAATTGACCGTGGCTTTCTCCTTTCATAGTTTGGGCTATAATTCGGAGGCATGTATGAAACAACATAAAGAGTATTAGGTCTTCAGGATTTACGGGATTTTGGGTGTCAAAATTGATGTCTCTACTTCTAGGAAATCAACAACCTGTTTTATTGGCGATTAAAGTGAACTTATCGAAAAGTTTATAAAAAAATAAAAAGGGAAACACAAAACGGTATATACAATGGAGATTTGGGACTCATTTATTGCATATAGTGCTTTAAATAACGCCCGTTGACAGGGGTGTTGAGAGTTTTACTGTCCAAATTCTTTAACAAAAATGAATTCTTCCCTTCAAAAGTTGAGACTTTGAACGGCCCATACCATATATGATCAAATTTACCATGTTTTTCCGAATCTTCCCTCCTAGCATCCCATTTCAAAACCAAATCGTCGGGGAGGAAATCCTTGTTTTTGGCTTTATGATCGAACAACGCCTTCATGTTGTCCTGGTATTTCTGCATCCTTGCGTCCACCTCGGTTCTGCGTTGTTGGACCTCAATCAATTGATTTATTCTTCTTGTGATGTGGTTTGGCTCTTATTTCTCATCTTGCCAGAGCTTCATTACTGGGAGGGGAAAATTTATAGGTAATACTGCATCAGTCTCGTATACCATTTGGAAAGGGGAAATACCAATGGATTTCTTCGTACCTATCCGATTTGCCCACAAAGTGTACCTTAAGTGTACATGCCAAGATCTTTTGTTTTCGCTCAACACCTTCTTAATTATGGTAATTAAACTTTTATTTGATGATTCATCTAACCCATTAACTTGAGGGTAGTATGTTGTGGAGTGGCCCAATATGATGTTATATTTTTGGCAAAATCTAACCATTTCCATAGACTTGAATTCATGGGCATTATCCGTTACTATCTTTCGGGGACAACCAAATCTGGACAGTATGCTCTCTTCCAGGAAATCTATCACCACCGAATCGGTTGCCTTCCTAGTCAGAATAGCCTCCACCCATTTGGTGAAATAATCTGTGGTGGTGAGGATCCATTTGTGTTGAGTGCTGGAATGTGGGTTGATTTTGCCTATAAAATCTAACCCCCATTGTTGAAAAGGGGCTTCGGTTTTGACAAGAACCAAGGTAACACTGGGAGCTTTTGTTTTCCTACAAACAACTAGAAAGGGTTACAAGTTCTGACTTTGACGTTGACATCTGAGAAAATTTTAGGCCAATAATATCCTGCCCTCAAAATTTTATAAGCAGTTTCCCTCCAAGCGTGATGCCCTCCGCACATTCCTTCATGGAATTCGTTTATGACCCCTTCTGTTTCTGATTCTACCAAACAAACCAGTAGGAAGCCTAAGGGGTTCTTCTAGTACAGTTGAATTTCGAATATACAGTACTTCACCGCATGCAGTTTCAGTGTCCTGGCTTTGGCTGGAGGCATATTTCTAGGGCATTTCAGGGTTAGTAGGTAGGAAACTATATCTTTATACCAATCTGAAAGGTAAATCTTCTCTTCGATTCTGGAGATAGCTATTTGGTCGTTGGGCTCATTTACGTCCCCTTTTCCTTCGTATCCTTGAAGGTTATTTATTCTGAGTGCTCTGAAATTTGATTCCGCTAAGAGCTTAGCTAGACCTTTTCCTTTTACTAGTTTCATCGGTTTTATCTCTAAGTCAAACTCTTGAATTTTAGCGAGCCACCGACCCCTTTTTCCATCACTGTCAGGATGAACCAATATATCCTTCATGAAACTGGTGGGAACATATGTGATTACCTAGGTGTGAAGCACATAAGTTCTAAAAGCCTTCAAAGCCTTAACCATAGCATACACTTGTTTCTCTATTATATCGTATCTCAGTTCAGCATCTCTGAGAMTTTTACTAAAAAAGGCTATTGGTTGCTCGAAACCCTCTTCATTCTTGTGGAGAAGTATTGCCGCCACTGTGTGTTCGGAGGCGAACGAGAAAATMAAGAAATCCTTTAGGTAATCAGGGCTTGCTAGTACGGACGCTTTGCTGATAAATTTATTGATGCGTGCAAACGACACTTTAGCCTCTGSCATCCATTTCACTTCGTTGTTCTTCTTTAGCATACCTGKGATCAATTTCACAATTTCAGCAAAGTTTGGGATAAATATTCTCAAAAAGTTTATTTTTCCTAAAAATGACTGAATCTCTTTTATATTTCTAGGAATATTTATGGTGTCTATAGCTTYCACCCTTTTAGGGTCGATTTTAATTCCGTCTTGAGACACAATGTGGCCCAAGAGTTTACCTTCTTGCATCACAAAGTGAGACTTCTTGGGGTTTAAAGACAAACCAAATTTTCATCATTTTTCAAATGTTTGCTTTAGGTGTAACAGATGGTCTTCATCAGATTTAGAGAAGACAGTCAGGTCGTCGAGGTAGATAACCATGAATTTATCTCTTTCACTGATGAAGGCGATATCCATAGCGCGTTGTAAGGTAGCACCTGTGTTCATCGAACCAAAAGGAATTTTGTTATACATGAACGTGCCCCAAGGGGTGGTGAAAGCTGTTTTTTCTTTATCATGTTCGTTGAGAGAAATTTGATTGTAACCGAAAAACCCATCGATCATTGACATCCTATTTGCGCCAACTACTTTTTCCAAAACGTGATCCATTTTGGGCAGAGGATAGTTATCTTTGAGAGAGGACTTGGTCTGATCTCCCCGCTTTTCTTCCTAACTGGGACTAAGTTCGCCACCCAGTCAGAGTACCTAAGAGGTACAATTATTTTTGCGTCTAACAAATTTTTCACTTCTCTTTCGACCACAAGTAGTAAAATGGGGTTGATTTGTCTAAGGGTTTAACACTAGGTTTCAAAGGCATCTTGTGCTCAATCATAGAGGTATCATAGGTTCTGAGCTCATCATAAGACCATGCAATGGCATCTTTATACTGCCTGAGTAAGTCCTTATACTTGATTTTTAGCTCAAGAGGAAGGTACTTTGATAACTTCACTATCCTAGGCTCTTTGGTGGTTCCCACGTCATAGTCTTCGACCTCCTCTAGTTGGGGTTGCAAGGTGGACTTCAGAGGCATGTCGTTTTGATCAAACAACCTTTCTAGAGGTATCAGGCCCTTAGGGATCTGGTTACTTTTTAACACTAGCAGGTGATGATTTGCAATTTTTTCTTGGAACTCCTGAGGCTCCTCCCCTTCCTGCATAATCCAAGTATGATCGTTTTGGTTTTCCTGGTCAATGTGGGTTTCGGAGAAATCACCCACCATTTTCAGAAACTTTCCAATATGTTCGTCATCTTCAAAGACCTACCAGTGTTGTAGGTTGTTTGGTATGGATGGTTTGTGCCTTACCTCTATGTGGTATTTTAACTTGAAAGCGGTAGGGGGTGTGAAAGTCGAAGTTGCTTTGGCCAGTGAATCAACCTATTGGTTTTCGGCTCGTGGGACGAAATGAAGATTTACCGATGAAAATAAATTTTCCATTAGATCTCAGGTGCAATTTTTGTAGGACCTTAGTCTTGGGTGCTTGGCTTGATATTTCCAATTCACCTGCTTCACAATTAGTTCAGCATCTCCATAGACCTCTAAGTTCCTTATGTTCAACTTCTTGGCAGCTTCTAGACCCAGGGCTAGAGCTTCATATTTGCAAACGTTGTTTGTGCAGCCTACATCCCACTGTAGCCTGTAAGAGAAGGGAATGACGAATTCATTTTCAGGTGCTATACAAATCACTCCCACACCTACCCCTTCACACGACGAAGCAACATCAAAGAACATTTTCCAAATTCCAGTGTTGCACACATTTTTAGTTGTTTTTTCAGTTTTGATTTCATTGATGTCACTTTCTTTTGTATAATTATCTTCAGTATTGTCGAAGGATAGAATACAATTTCCCAGGTCTTGATCCATGATGTAAACAGGGTAATTGTTAGGATTCTGTGGATCACTTACCATATATGTCAACCATTTTTCCCTGTATAACCGTGTGAACTGTCCACCAAAAATAGGGATTGTGGCGTAGGTCATATCCAGCTGAAGGGATCCCCCGAGTTTGGCTCCCCAAGATCTAGATAATAGTAAACCATACTTTAGGGGTATATCAACGACAACTACGTTCATTAGGACATTTTTCACCGGAATCTGGGCAAGGGTGAGTCGTGACTACTAAATCTTTGATCATGCCCATGCACTTAACTCTCCTTGAATCAAACGAGTAAAGATATCCATAGGGTCTGGTGATTTCGAGGCCTAGTATTTCCATAATAGATTTGGGTATTACATTATGAGAGTCCCCAGAGTCCAGCATGCAATTATGCAACAACCAATCATGCACTTTCAGGGTAATATAGAAAGGGGTGATGGTATCTCTGGCACCTTCAAAATGTGGCCCAAAAGTGATATTAGGCTTGTCATCTTCCAGATTTATTACGTTGGACTGACTCTCTAGATCTGAAAAATTTATCATCTTGGTTATTTGTTTTTGGTACACAGGATTCTTCGCCAACTCGACCAAAGGTATGGGTATCTTGATCTTTTTTATCTCACTTTCTAAGCAAAAAACTCTCACAGTTTTATTCGTTTCCTTGGCTGAAACCTTAGACTCCTTCCTATCCATTTTATTTAGTAGCACTGTTTTATTTTCAATGTTTCTAGTTTCAGGTGTCCGCATTTCAGCTACCTTATTTCTTCTCGCTTGGGCTTCGATCCCTTTTACGTTGGTATTCTGCGAATCTACCCCTATGTTATTTCGCATCTCGGTCTCTTTTTGGACGGGTTGGTATATTTCGCTCCTAGGAAAAATTTTATTGGGTTGCGCAGTCGACACTAGTTTGTTTCTAGGTCTCAGATTGTACTTGTGCTAGAGCTTGGCCATTATGGTGTAGGCCATTCCTTGAAAAGAGAAATCATCAACGTTGTTTAGGTTATTGTCTTCGACCAATGATTGTTCTGTGTTTAGGGACTTCTCATAATCTTCTTTGGTCAAGTGAGGTTGTACATAGTCATCGCCTAAGTTTTTTATGTCTTCTTCCAAGTCTTCGAACTCTTGCATATAACTTCCCCCTATAAAATTTTCATTTTTCAGAGGTGCTTGGATCTTTTGGTCTTCATTTTTAATTTGTCTTGGTTGGAACTGAGGATTGGTATTTCTCCTGAATTCTCTTTTAATAAATTGATCATCTTTGGATTGATCTAGCTCCATTCTCGAGATTTTTTTTGATAGTTCTTTTATTATCCTAGCCATGTCATCCATTTTGTCATTTGAGGATCTTCCAAATCCAGAGGGACCTGCTTGTTCTCTGAGACATCTAGTTTCCTTGTTTCCCATCTCAATTTTCCTTTTTAATTTACCTGAAGCCATCATGTTTGAGTTAATTTCCACAACATCATCTTGCATTCGGGTTAGGTCGGCCCCTCTCTTTTATCTTAATAGTAGAGAAAAATTGGGTTCAAAAGCTCCTGCGAAAGTTACTTTGGTGGTGGGTTGAGATGGTTTAAATTCAACAGGGATCTTATTATACAACTTGTTAAACCTTTGTATAAATTCCATAACAGTTTCAGATCCCTTTTTCTTTAAAGAACCAAACTCAGTCAAATAGTATAAATGATCCTTTCTTTCGCCCCATTGTTTGACAAAGAGGTATTATAGCGCATCGTAGGATATGATTGAAACTGGGGGCAGGATCCGAAACCAATTTCTTACCTGTCCTTAGAAGGTTTGGACAAACAATCGAGAATACACGTCCTCATGCTTGAGACCTAGAATATCAGCGAATTGATCAAAAAAATTGATATGCTCGGCTGCAGTTAGATCCCCTTCTCCTGTGAACTTGGGTAAGTTTTTCATATAGTTTTCAGGTAAATCATGGAGAGGTACGGGAAGGACCAAGGGGGCATATCTAGCGGCTACTTTGGTGAAAACCCTGGGAGGCAGTTGCTGGCCTTAACCTCCTATTCCCCCTACTCCTCCTTCGGCGACAGCCATGGATAACCTAGGAGAGAAAATAATTGCATTATAAAGAGGGTTGGCGAAGATGTATAGCGACTCTTTGGCTTCCTCGGGGTGGAAAGGGGAAAAATTGGGAAAATTTTTACCAGGGGAGGTGAAATATGAAAAAGGAGAAGAAGGTATACGTGGACTTGGCTCCTCTGACTTGTAGGATATGTAAATGGGAGAACTCACCAATGTCGAATCCGTGTACATGGAAAATTATTCAAGGCCTTGAGTGACAGAGGGGTTTATATTGAGAGTCGATGGGATATGAATAGGGATGAGCTTTGAGGCAGGCGCGTCGCCCTTTGTAACATAAGAGGTAGTCAGACAAGTCTCGGTTTTGACAGCACTATCCAATATTTTCCTGAGAGGAAGTTCTTGTGAGGATGAAGGTTCGAAAGAGGTCTTATCTTTAGACTGATTAGACTTGAGTTGATATGAAACTTCGTTTTGTTTACAAAGACCACTTGGTCTTAGTATTTTTTCAGGGTCAAAAATTGGCACTGTCTATTTGGCATCTAGGTTTTGTCTTTCGAAAGGATGACAACTTACTTAAGAGTAGAGTTTCCAAGTGAATGATGAAGGTTTAGCCTTAAAAAGGTGTTCTCTCTTTGTTCACTATCAAAAAATGAAACTTGGAAATTTCATTTTCTCAGGGGAAACTGACTACAATTCTCTGTCCCCAGCAACAGCACCAGAAAGATGTTGTTCTTGAGTCTACACTTAAGGCTATAAAGTGTAGAGTCTAAGAATCTAAAAAGAGTGAAAGAAAAAAGAGGGGAAGAAACAAATTTGGGGGATGAAGCTATCGTCGATATTTGAGTTGTCTTTGTCTAGCTTCCAAATATTCTTAAATGTTGATATCCTGCTCGATGGCGGCCCATGAACATTCAAGCTCTGTCCAGGTGGTGGCGGTCTTAAGTATGGTATTAAAAAGATTCAAAACGATGCTAGTTTGATATGATAGACTAGGTTCGATGTTGGGCTATCTTACAATGGGTACAGTCATGGGAAAACATAACTTTTAAAGAAGGTTGATGTTTTAAACTACTTATTTATCTCAACTTCAGATTATACGAGGAAAATTCAGTGAAGCCAACCAAAGGGTTTAACGAAATTGAAGGTCGTTTTCCATAACTGAGTTTAAAATCTTGAAACTGAGTGTGAAAACATAGAGCTGTCAACAATGTGGGGCATCAATTTCAGAGGAATCCCATGTTGTGGTAGAAGAAGAAAGGACATGAATACCTTGATGAAAGCATATAATGTAGAGATCTAAGTAATTCACAAGTCTTGTACCTGCTAGTAGCTGATATAGAGGAAAAACTGTAAATAACTAGATACCTAAAACCTGATCACCACAATAGAATTTATACTAAATTGCATCTAAAACATTCATCAAAGACATATATGTAAAAAATGACATGATGCATGAAATACAGAAGAAAAAACACATAACTCAATCTTGATGGAATATGGAGTCTTCAATTCGCTTTGTATTAATCCTAGCTAAAAAGAACTTTCTCTATTACAATCTACCACTAGACAAAATCCCTTTCTATTACAATCTCTCCTTTATTTAAACAAACTCTGAACATCTAGAATTTCGATCATTCTGGAAACTTGTCAGTTACAAATGGAAAATTGGAGTGTTTCATCTCCTCATCGTTGTCTTCCCTCACAAGGGCGGAGCACCTTCCTTTATCTACCCTTCCGGCTCTAGAAATAGAAAAGGTTGACATTTGTCATTATTTAGCACCAGAAACCCGCCCCTTCACCTACTCGATGCAAATGACACACCTTTCCACCAACTGAGCTATCAACCTGGAAGGCTCTGCTTGGTTTCTTGCTTCAAAGGTGTAACAACTCTTCGCTAGTTGTGGCAACCTTTTCCCTACTTGTCGGTCTTCCATGATGATAGAGCATAATTATAAACTTGGCTACACTAGCCATTTGTCTGCTTGGACCATATCGACCTGTGTTATCTGGGATATCTCTGCTTTCTCTTTCTCCACATTTTCTTTGATTTCCAGCAAGTGTTTAGCTATATTGATTTTTCCTAGAATCCCAACACTTCTTTCCTTATCAAGGTCTAGCAAACTTTTACTTATCAAGGTGAATGTTTCCTCACAAGAATTCATCACTTCATTATCTCTCCCCCTGCTTTCTGATATATTATGCTCCTAGACCTTCAACAAG
Source organism: Picea glauca (assembly GCA_000966675.3). Taxonomy (NCBI): domain Eukaryota; kingdom Viridiplantae; phylum Streptophyta; class Pinopsida; order Pinales; family Pinaceae; genus Picea; species Picea glauca. The sequence goes on along the minus strand of JZKD02S1850454.1, from coordinate 38,363 downwards.
ATATTCCCTCTAGTTTGTTCTACGACGGATAATTTGGAGCTGCCGACCATCTCTATCTTCGTTGTAGCTATAACAACGTCTTGGAAAGCAACTCGAGCTACCTCGACTTCTTTTTACCTCAAAGAAATACTTTCTAACCCTTGATCTATCGTTTGAAAGTGGTTCTGAATAGTTCCTACTTTTACAAGCAAGTCTTGTTGAGTCGTTAATACCTTCTATCAGACTTCAGTAGCTTGGGATCTGAACATTTTTATGTCTAAAACCTGATTCTCGACAACATCCAACTTCGATTGTAATTCTATAATTTGTTTCCTCTGTTGGATTACTTGCGTTTGGCTAATTTGCACCAACTGGCACACCTACTCAAGGTTGTATCTAAGTTTCTCGATGTTCTGTAGATTGACTATTCAGGCTTGCTCGAGGCTTTTGCTCACCTTGTCCTTGGAATTTTCTTTGGCAGTAGCCACTTTAGCTTCCAATTTACTGATCAAGAGGTTCTTTCGTTTCAACTAGGCCTTCAAAGTTCCAACTGAGTATTGATTGGTTGTAGCATAAGCCCCTAGTGTTCCTACTATCTCGTCTGTGAAATCCTCCTCTTTCACAGCCTTCCCATCTGTCATGAATTTGAATTTTTTGGCCACTACTCCCTCTCTTTGATATAATTCTTTCCTCACCATGCCCTTCCTTTTTTTATCAAAGAAAAATTTGTTAGGAGGCAGCTCCTCTACAAAAATGGGTGTCAGTTCTTCATCGAAAATCCACCCTGCATCGAGATTCCCCTTTGTGAACTGTAAGGGTGTGATAATAGAAATCAGACTACCGACTTCCTTGGATGGTTGTTTCAGGGTAACATCTATGACCGACTTGTTTGACATGAATGATAGTGAGTTGCCCGATCCTTGCGAGGGTATCCCTGCTTGACCTTGGACCTGCTTGCCTGGCGTACCCTTTTCGGGGTTTTCTTCTTGTTTGTAGGGGACTTCGGCTCCTTGCTCTGAGGTTTCAGCCTCCCCTTTTTTCCCTTGGTTCTTCTCCCTATTAGGAATCGATTCCTTTTCACCTTTGTCTTCCATATTCTTTGTAACTGGAATCTTTGGGGCTTCACCCTGTAAAATCTGGGGGAAACAACTCCGTCGGTGCTCCTGGAATTTCAAAAAATCGGTCACATCTCCTGGTGGAAGGGCTTGAATCTGACTTAGGACTTCAGAGAAGGACCTCACGCCCTGGAATATTTCATCATGAGGGGAATCCTCATGTTCATATCTCTTCAGGCCAAAACTCTCCAGGTGATTTCTCACAACCTTACTAGGGTTGTGCTTCTTGAACTCAATATCCACCAACTTCATTTCTTCTAAATCCATAGCCTTGGCTTTGGCATGGCCAAAATATAACAAGGAACACACACCAATATGAATGGGGAAGGTTGACCATACCTTTTTTTATACTCCTTTGAGCTCTTTTCTTATTCCACCGAGCACAGTCTGTCTGGCGATCTTGCAACACAATAGCTTATATGGAAAGAATAGCAGTAGAGCATATGGAGGAATAGAGGTGTCAAAAACCTCGATATATGAAAATTTTGCTTCTAGATACCAATCTGCCACGCTACTTAGGTTGGTCGCGACGCTATCTGAAAGCATGGGAGGTGGCTGGCCAAATATGGCGACATGCAATGGCACCATTACCCAATTGAAGATCTCGTAGATGAATTCTTTGGGCTTATCCTCCCAAAGCTTCGAGTGGTAGACATGAATATTCTCTGTATTAGATGGAGCCCATCTCCAGTTCATTAGTGGGAAGGGTGTCATGAAGCAGATGGCATCCATTATGTAAGAAGACATAAAGAACGAAGTTGCTTTCTTACTCGCCTTCTATGCTCTATATTCGGTAATTTGAATGGTCAGACTATCAGACAACAATATGTCCCAATCGAAGGAGAAACCCTCAGTGACTGTATGAATGAGTGGCACCCATGGGAGGAAAAAATGGGTAGTGTCTTCCTTCCCATACAACCTGTAGGTCATCACCGCTATGTACTTGAACTATGGCTCAAAGGAAGACATTGAATATATCTCGTTGGTGTCAGCTCTGAATTTCGCAGGGTGTGAGACCCAGTCTTTGATCATATCGGATAAAATTTTTGCATATTTCTCGCACTCCTTCTTCTTGAAACCTTCTAGAAATTCAGCGTTGTGAGTCAGGTTTGGCATGGGTGACAATTTATACATTTCCCGCAAATGTTCTGGCTTGAAATTACCAATCGTCACCTTCTGTTCGCTGATAATCATCCTGGTCTGGATGTCCACATGGTTTAGCACCCACTTGATCATATCACAATAGGGAAGAAGCCTGGCCTTGCCGCTATTTTGTGCATCTATTCTTGAGCGACGATTTTGTATTTGGTTGATAAATCATCCTTCTCGTTGTTGCTAGAATCATCCGAACAGTTTATCGACTCGGATTGCAGAATGTTGGAAATGTAGGACCACGTCTTGACATAATTAATACTTCGAGGCGAGGTATCAGAAACAGTGTTTGAACCCTGATTTGAACTCTCGACAAATAGCTTGGGCGTTTTTCATGGAGCCATGATAGAAAAACCTGGAACTGGACCACCTATCGAAAAAATTGAAAATCACAAACAGTGGTTATCTTGGTAAAATGGCTCTGCGCGCAAATAGAAATGAGCACTGAAATAATGAAGGAAAAACTCTCTATATTGGTTATTTAAACCCCTGGTGTCCTTGCCAATAGAATGGTCAAATATCTTAATAGAAATATTTAGAAGTATAAACGAGATCCTACTATCTGTCACCTCACTGCAGTTCAAATAAATGCCATAAATGCTTGACGAGTCGTAACACGAAAAAACGCAAAAGCATTTAAAACTTACTCCATAGACTATGCATGTTAAAGGTTGTTTAACACATTGATTAATCCAGTTTAGTTCCTTTAATTAAGTGTGTTTTAGTCTTTAATCCCCTTTTTTCGGCGTTCGCCATATCGAAAGATTTCACTCCTAGCCTTTGAGCCGCCAAAACCCAAAATCGCGATGATGCGATTTAGTTGATTACTCGTGATCTGACTTAAGCTCTTAATTAACCCATGCTTAATTAATGAATATCATGACTTTGAAACTTGTAGCTATGAAGGTATTTCTTTTTGGGAGAGCGATCGTCGAGTCGTGAAATCATGATAGTGCTTAACTAAGGTTTAAAGTGATTTACTCTTGACACTAACCTGAATAAACTTTTAAAACCGTTATCGCCATTTCGTGTGTCGGGATACTAAGGATTCAGTGGGTAGCATCACAAAATAAAAGAAATCC
>JZKD02S1850443.1:47727-86290 GCA_000966675.3 Picea glauca | reverse complement strand
TCTCAAGTTTCTTCATTCATATCAAGATTGTCTTACTAGTTTAAGCTTAAGAGTATTTATACAAGAGTCTTAAAACCAAAAATGCTAAAAAGTATCCTAAATATCATGATCAGATTAAAAATATCCTAGGAGGTTCGAATGCCTCCTTTAGATCCACAATATATGGTCATAATCCCATGAAATCCAAAACTGTCCAAGATTTAAGGATGAAACAGGGCATTTTCTGCTGAAGTGGCCATGTTTGACCAGCGTTGACCGGACATCTGGAAGGCTCAGATTTTGAATATGATAGCTCATTATCCATCCTTGTACATTAGGGAACATGACCCAGGTGTTATATTTTTCCCAGGTGTCCTTCAAGTATACAAACCACAGAGCTTTTACGGGATTTAGTCAAATCCTGTAATTTCTGATAAATTTTCAATTTTAATGCTAAAATTTAGAAAAATCAATTCTTAAGCTAAAGAATGAAAAATATACCTTGCATAGGCTGTTTCATGGAAAATATGGAATGAAATGAAGGCAAAATGGATGGATAAAGAGGCAAAAGTATGGTTTATAGAGCAAAATGGAAGCATAAAAATGGACTCAACACTCCCCTAGAGCATGGTTTGTCTTCTTTCAAGCTCACTTAAACCAAGAAAGTGGAATTTGGTGAGAGATGATTTATCCTTTTTTTCCTCTCTTAGATTACATACGAAAAGGAGCCCTCTTGGAGTTCCCTTTAAGCTCTTTTCAGACTCCCTAAAATTGAAAAGATTGCTGAGTGATCTTGTTTCCCTTCACACTCGTCAAAATAAAATTTGAAGGCACATCTATCTGACGATTGTTTACCCCTTTTTTCGGTCTGGATCACTAAATTGATGAAAAAGGTATGCCCTAGGAGCTACGGTTCGCTAGGAGAGTTTTCTCAGGTATAAGTTTACCCTTTTTTTTGGGCCCGAGGGACTAAATTTACGAAAAAGGGCCATTCTCCTTGGCTTTGATTTATCTCTTTTTTGGGCCTTGGAAATTATTTACAAAATAGAAACCTCCTAGAGTATTCTTTAAGCCCTTTTTAGACTAAATAGGAAAATATCATCGAGTGACCTTGTTCCTTTCACACTTGTTAATAGGTCCAGAAAGAAAATCTATTTGGTCCCAATTTAACCCTTTTTCTAGCCAATATATTAACTAGGAAAAAGGAATACCTCGGGGGATACATTCCACCAGGCGATTTTTCTCAAGTATTAGTTTATCCCTTTTTCAAGCCTGGGGAACTAAACTTATGAAAAAGGAACTATAGTTCTCCTTGGTATAAGTTTAAAACTTTTCTGGACCTTAGAGACTCAACTTATGAAAAAGGTGCACCTTAGGAGATTTGTCTCATCGAGAGAGTATTCCCAAGTATCGTTTGATCCTTTTTCAGGCTTGGGGGTCTAAATGTATGAAAAAGAACACTATGGAGTCTTCTTTTAGTGTTTTTTCAGACTCTCTAAATGTGAAAACCATCAAGCTTACCTTCCCTAAGCTCGTAAAAACCTTACATTGAAGGAGTCTCATTGTGTCATTCTGTAATTACATTGCATTACTCACTCTTGCGTCTTTGGATCCATTTTTCCATTACTAAACCTTTAGAGCATTACATATGTGCAATCCTTTTAGCATTTTTTCCTTTGCGATCTAACACCTTGACCCATGGAGGAATTTTCTAGAGTGTCCTTATCCTACACCTGTCTCCTTGCACTGAGCATCCATATGTTTCATGCGCTTGGAACTAGCTTGATTTCCCGTGACACTCGTTCCTCTGTAACGTAACATTCTTTTATTTCTTTTCAATCTCATTAAATATGTGAAAAAAACAAAAAAATCAAATAATTCAAAAGGAGGGGACATGGAAACATTTTCTTCTATTGGCAGCAATCTAGTCACCCTTGGACAAAGTACATCCTTTAGTTTGTTCTGCAAGCATTGAAATTTAGTATGACCTCTGAAAGTTGTTCTCGTTACATAGATCTATGCCCTCCTCCATTTGGTTACTCTTCCAAACATATGGAGAGTTTGTGGTGCCTCTTGTAATACAAACTTATGTCAATAGCATGCTACCTGAGTCTTTTCATGTGGCGTGCTCTTGTTCAAGGGAAAGTCTTACACCCTGAGTCGACCATTTTACAATAAGTATTTTGACCTTCATGAGTCAACCATCTCGAGAGTCTTGTCAAGTTCACATTCATAATCAATGAAGTTTGATGCCTGATGATTGAGATCCTTCAGTATTTCCATGATGGTTTGTCGAAGACCTCAGGGTAGTGAGTCTTACACTCCTATTACACTCCTACTTGATTTTTGAAGATCTAAAAGATATTGCTTGAGTTATGAAGTTATCATCTCTAGCTACAAGTATTGATGCCTCCTACATATTCATATGACATTGTATTTGTCTATCTTCTGAATATTTGGAGATGTAGATCCGCTGTGTATTATTCACGACTACAATTTATATTGGCATAAACATTAGTCACGTAGCCATGATTTCTATATATGACATGGATTTGCAGTGTACTTCATTGGTAGCCATGATTAGTTTGTCTCGAGCATGGGTATGCCCATCTCAGTGATTGTTATTATTATATTGCAGATGACATGCTCATAGATACTCATTTGGGATCACTTGACTCTAGTGCCTTCCCACTTTATTAAAGATGTTGTAATGTATTTCGACCATCAATTTCTCTTCTAACCTCACACATTAGGGGGCATTTGTTATAGCTCAAAATGCCACTACTATGCATTTATGATGTTGTCCTAGTCATTTGCACATCTACTAATCATTTTTGCTGAGGTTCCTCTTAAAAACATCTTTTTTTATGGTGTATGTGCTCCGATACATGTGAAAAGCGCGTACATATGCTAGATGCATACCTAAAATCCTGCGTATACTCTCAAAAATTGAAAAAAATAATAAATTACATGCTTTCCAATGGAATTTACGGGCTATTTTGGGTTGCACAACCATTTTACCTCATCTAGCCCTTCTGACAACTGAATAACCATCATTTCTCCATATAAAAAGGGCCTTAGGGGGGTCATTTGGACATATGAAAGAAGAGGCAAGTAAACTCTGCCAAACTATCTCCCTTTATCATTCCAAGCCTTTGCATCTCGCTCTGAGTTTTCATCCTCAACATTCCCAATCATTCATCCTCCTTATACAATCCATCATTTCCCCTATATTGGCATGTTGGTTGTGAGGATCTCACATTGGGTTTGGTGCACTTGGAGTATAGTTATAGGAACCTAGGTGAGGTTCATGGAGAGACACCAACAAGATCATGGTTGTAACTTTTCATCTTGTTATCAATACAAGAGAATCTTCTTGTCCCAAATTCATGTGTTTTTTATGAATTTCTTTCATGAATCTTTACTCCTTTGAATGACCTTGATGATTATATATATATGTTGTGCTATATGTTTCTCTGAAGTTGTTTTAGGCCAGCATTGGGAGGAGGCCTACAATCCAGGAGTGAACAACGCCAGGAAGGGATATTCTACAAGCGAAAGGACTCAAGGTACACATTTTGATTCACTCTCTCTTCTCTTATTTATCATTAAGTCTTGTTGGAATTGGGTAGAATAGAAGTAATTATGTCTTTTAAGGTGCCACATGATCTTCCTAGTTACTAGACCCTGATTAGGGGGATTTTCCCCATAACACCCCATGTCAAAAATTGGTGGGAAACTTACTCGGAGAAAAATTCCATAGAGGAGTCTGGAATATTTGGTGCCGAGCCCAATTGGGATTTTTTTATGGATGTGTTCAAGAAGTAATATTACCCCGTGGGAAATTATGATGACGGATACATGATATGGACCACGCTACATCAAAAGCGGGACCAAACAGTGCCAGAGTTCACAAATACCATCCATAGCTTGTGCACCGAGCTGGGTATCAAAGAATCTAAGTGTCATCTTGTTCTGAAATATCACAGGGCTCTACACAAGTACATCTAGACCAAAATGGAGTTTCTGGACATCTCATCACTAGGAGCCACTTATAGATATGCTGTCGAAATCGAGCAAAAAATTAAGCAAAAAAACAAGAGGGAATCCAGGTTTGCAAATCCGCAACAACCAAAGTATGGTAAAGGCAGCCCTAACTCATAGAACAATCAACCTCAAGAAAACCAATCCAAGCCATAGGAAAAGAAGGGAAACAATAAGACAAATAAGGACATTGGGAAGTGGTGCGACTTCCAAAAAATCCCTTGGCACAACACCGATGAATGACACTCGAAACAATCATTGGTATCCTAACTCAAAGAAATAGAGACGAGCCCCGACTCAAACTCCAATTCAGACAATAATAAAAGGATATATATAATTGATGCATAACCCACTACTAATATCATGATTGTCAAATAGTTGGATTTGTCGACAACACCACACTCGTAGCCATACAACATCGGATGGCTCCGCCAGAGACACGATCTCATGCTAGCCAACAGTGTCGCCTGTCATAGGACATCAAGCCCTTCAAGGATGAAGTATTGTGTGATGTTTCCCTACTAGAAGTTTGTGATGTTCTCTTAGGCTAGAAATATATGTGGAGGATTCTTTCTATTTATGAGTCTCAACCCCACATTGTCATTTTTACTTTGGGTGGTCAACCCTATAGGATACGAGAGGTAGTTTCGACTACTATACCAAAAAAACAGTGTCGCAAAGTAATCTCTCATACCGCAAAGTTTAGCCTCTTCACAACCTAGTCAGAAGAGAAGGAAACTGCAACCACTGCAACCTCAACCCAAGACCCTTCTATCTAGTAGAAGCAAATCAAAAAGATTGTAGGATAGCACCAAGATATTCCTACTGCACCTATGAGGGTGCCTCCACACTATCGAGTCGAACCAAGTTATGATAAATCCATTCATGTTCTTCATGCTGCATTTTCACCAAAATAGTCCTTCCACACTCATGAAGATCAAGCAACCATATTTGTTAAACAAATCCAACCCCTCCAACAAGAAGTTGATAACAACCTTCAACAAGCTAAGCAGGGCAACTTCTTCAGCAAACGAAGGAGCTCACCAAGGTTCAAATTTAGCAAAAGATTCCCCGAGGACTTGACATAATGGAGACCATTGATTCCTAAGGGGGGAGGAATGATCTAGGTGGAAATCGGTGGCCACCCACCTATTCCACTGGCTCAAAACATGGGTTTTCACCTTGGCAGTTTGTCTACGGTTTTTCAGGTCCTGAACTTCCGGGGCCGTTTTGAGGCCCTAAACAACATTTTTTTGGCACGATAACTCTCAAACAATGGCCAAATGTATGGTTTAGGATGAAGGGAATATGTACTCCTTGGCTAGACCTTTCAGACGAGGTATAGAATGCCCCAAACGAAGATCCGATGCAAAAGTTACACCCTTGGGAAGTTGACGTACTGACCACCCCCATCGAGGCCCGCAAACCTTTTGGTGTTTCATCTTCCGGGGTTAGGGTTTTGGATTTTATTTATGTTAAAAAGGCATCGAGAGACTCATTGTAAACATCATCATCTTCTTGCAAATGAGCATAGCCATCGCATACCTTCTCAAAGATAAGCTGCCACCATTCTAGAGAGTCATTCACTCTGTAATTTTACAGTTTCTGTACATTCTCTCATTAATAAAAATTGTGCATTACTGTATCTTTGTGTTTATTGCAATATTTTATTGTATCTGGAAATATCTTTGTATATTTCATTGTTATATCTCTGTCTTCATTTCATTCTCAAAATAATTTGGATCACTCATATCAAGAATAATGGCGATGAGGAGGAGGGGATAAATACAAACCTTCCATACATTAAAGGTACCACTGAGAAAATTGCAAAAATTATAAGAAAGGGTAATGTTAATGTTTCATTCTCCCCTCCAAGCACACTAAAGAAAATGTTAGATCATTGAAAGGATGACGTAAACCTGAGACTACAAAAGAGAGTATATTTTATCCCCTGCTTGTGTGGTAAGCAATATATCGTTGAAACTAGAAGATCATTTCAAGTAAGGCTGAATGAACATTGCAATGAAATTAGACATAATTGAACAAAAATATTAGATTTATCTGAACATTTGCAAGACATAGGGCACAACATATGCATTGAGGATACCAAAATCATTGCTAAGCTAGAACATTATGGAAAAAGGAAAATATAGGAGGCCATACAAATTGAACTAAATCGAAATAATCTAAATAGAGATGAAGGTTTAAAGATTAGTGAAGCCTGGAAGCCCATCTTGCATAATATCAATATTAATAATAATAATAATAATCCAAACAATTAGCTTAAGGTCGACTACAAAAGGTTGATCTTCTTTGAAAATTGGATTACTATTTATTATCTAAAGTTGATTTGCTAACCGGTGAACTTAACAAACTCATGAGGATGATCCCAACTTTGGGATTGAAACGCCGAGTTTCATTTAAACCTAACACAATTCTTCCTTTTTATGTCTAATCTACTACTGTGTAAGCATGAATAACCTAATAGTCATTTATGCTTAGTTTTTAGTAAATTTTTAAATAATAAAACACACTTTATGTAATAATGATTAATTTGATGTTTGTAGCATTGTCTTGAGACATATTTTCTTTTCTCTTCATTGCATCGAGAGTAGCAAGGTGTTCTATAGTCTAGTATGGGGGAGATGTTGTCACATAATGTTATGTTACATTACATGACAACAAAAAAATTAAATAAAAAATAAATAACTATGTGTATTCATATGTACATGATAACATCTAAAACATTAAACGAGCGTAGATCCATCTTAAACACGGATCTATCAAGCACAGAGAAGGATCAAAATTTTTAAGGTGTAATTTTTTTTTTTATCATTTAATCTAAATGAATTAATATTTGACAGGGAATGAAATGATAAAAAAAAAATTACACCTCAAGAAATTTGATCCCTCTCAATGCTTGTGTAATATTTTCTTATGCCTTTGTTCAAGTGTAAAATACACATATGGGAGGAGAATCACATCATCACTTATTTTATTTTATTTTATCTCATATTTTAGGTCAACATTGAAGACAAAGGAGTATGTAGCAATTTCATATTTTTGACCCCCTTCCCTAATAATCTAATCTCCATTATCGATAAGAATATGTAATTAATGAAGTTATTTCTCCTTATTTGTACATTCTACTTTATACTTTTGCACATCTCAAATTTTCTCCTTCTCTTAAAGTTTTATGTGAACAATAATTATTTTTTGTACAATGAATTGAATGCAATAGTTTTTATTTATGTGAAACTAATTGTTTGAGAAGCTTAATGCAATAGTTTTTATTTATGTGAAACTAATTGTTTGAGAAGCTTAATGCAATAGTTTTTATTTATGTGAAACTAATTGTTTGAGAAGCTTACTCTTCCACAACTCATGATCTCAATAACAATATTTTTTGACAAGTTGTCTCTTCCCAATATTTTCATGGGGAACTTGTCTCATCTTGGAAAGCTGCCTTCCTAGAAATATGATATCTTATTCAAACATGTATCAAAATAAAATGAGTGCGAGGATTGCTTAATATCCCGTTTTTGACCCCTGAATTATAATGTGATAAATCATGTACTATTTAAATGATATGTTTTATAAGATGAGAGTTAAGCCATGTGGACTAAAATATGATGATCCCATGTTGTAAATAAGTGAAATACATTGCAAATATTTCTAGTGTGGAGCTCAAGACCAAGCCCCCACTAGTGAATGTATAAGATTCTAAGTGTTTGGCTAGGTTTACAATGTGGTGGGTATTGTTGATAGTTTTGAATGGCATGCTAATAAGATAAGGGTGAATTCCTAATGGAAGGTCCCGATTAGACCTACTATTGTTTGGGGTAGTGTTTCAGACAAGTATGTGGGTCTGGTTGCCACTGAAAGTTAATAAGGTTGGAAAAAACAATTGAATTTCCTTCCGCGAATTTTGCTTAAGAACTGGTCAAATTATCTAAGAATGTAAATGAAATAAACTATTCTAATCTATTTCTATCCTATTCTAATCTATCTTGATCAAGAGCGAAACTGATCAAATGAATACAATTAAAGATAATATTATTGACATTAGAAATAGTCCATGTCAACCAACAACATATTAAAATAATGACATTGTAGATTTAATCACAAATAGTTGCAGATGAAACCTGTAACATCATCATTGTATTCATTAGAAATCATAACAACATAAGTATTCCAAACACTTAGGCATATAAATATTTCATGTGACAAGCAATCAAGAAGACTTAAATAACAAGCATATGTGTAGAATAGTCCCACATGCATTTGGCAATGACCACGATCTCAAAGTGCCTTTTTCTCTTTATGTATCCCAAAATAATAATATCATAAGTGTAAACAACGGACAAAAGTCCCTCATCTTGGTAGATTTATATCTTTTATAAAATAAGAGAGGCCCTTTACTTTCTGTAACTGTTATCATTTCAGATGACAATTACACCTCATCATTTCACATACCTCCATTAGGTATACAATCTGATTTTTAGAGAAAAGAGAACTTTTTGAATAATAGAGAATTTACAATGTTTTATTGGATTCTATGTTTTCTCTGTAAGCCTTACATAACTCAAAGTTGTTCAAAACTGTGTCTACTCTGGCACCTTCTCCATTTGTAATTCACCATCATATATTTTGGTTGCTATTTCTAGCTTTATGTCTTGTTGAATTCTACTTAGGTAATCCCTTGTCGATGTAATCAAACTTAATGGATTCATTAAATATCTATCAAGGATTTCTTTATTTACTTCATTAATTTTGTCAATAACATCTTTGTTGCGATCTGTTTGTATTTCTGCTTCTGCAATCCTCATAGCACTTGGGGTTGCTTCATCTAAATTCTGCATGACCTGCATTCCATATTCTTTCAATAAATCCTCAGAAGAATTCCATAACTTCTTGAATGCCTTGGTAGCTAACTTTTGGGTTTCTTCAATGTCTTCTAATTTTTTTTCTAAGAGTCAAATAACACCCAATCTTTCAACTTTTTCTTTTCATTGTATTTTGGCAATGTACTTGGTGGTTCTAGGTATACACTTTGTTGATTTATCATTTTGTCAAATGCCTCTTGAGTCTTCTTGTACTTGTCTTTTATTTCATTTATTTGATCATCCTTGTATGTCTGAATGCTATTTAACACATAAAAGTATTCCCTTTGTACATGTTTTAGTTCTTCATTCACATTATTGGCTTCTTCTTTCATAGTTCTTATGATAATCACTTCTTTATCATTTTCCTTTATCACATTTTCTAGTTTTTGTTTTTCCTACTCAATCCTAAGGATTTTATGTCCTTGTTGTTCTAAGAATCTGACAAGTTCCTAACATTTTGTTTCTAGATTGGCTATTTCCTGAGAATGAGATGCTTTTAATTGCTCTATTTCATGTGAGTGTTTCACCTATAGAGATTCCAAGTTCTCTTTATGTAGCTGCTTGACTATGGTGGCTTATTTTCTAAATTTAGTATTCATACTATCTCTTTGACCTTTCAAATGCTCTTCTAATTCAATTATCCCCTCTTTATATATGTCTAATGCCATGCTTAGCTCACATAATGATACTGAGTTGGCCCCTCCAAATGCACTTAGGGCTGAAGCATTCTCCAAAGCATTAACCTCGGGATCTAGACCTAATTTCCATACAATTATCCTGTTAGAAGACTCTTTGTTGAGGGATGTCTCACCTCTTTTTCTCTTACTTGATATCTTCTCAATACCTTTGGTTGAATTGTTGTAGTAATATTCCCCAACAACCACTACAACGTCTTCCAATTCCAATGACCGGGATGAAAATGAGAAGTTTCCTGGGATTTATTTTAAAAGAGTACATGCATGGATATGTATGTTCACTATGGTAGCACTTTGGCTCATTTCATTGTTCCTTATTTCATCCATCCTCATTTTCTTCTTCCTTTCAACCTCCTCAAGGTCTTCTTCCCTTTTCTTTCTTTCTTCTTCAACTTTTCTTCTTGATTCTTCCTCTTCCTCATTCACGTCTTGCTTTGGCTTCTACCTAAGATTTTTTCTTTCTTTCCTCAACATCCTTTCTAGCTGCCTCTTCCTTTCTCTTCTTTTCTTCATGTTTTTCTCTTTTCTTGTCTTCCTCCATTTTATTTTTTGTTTCTTCTTGTTCTTTCATTTGTTTCACTTCCTCTTCTACTTTCTTTTGTGCTTCTTCTCTATCCCGTTTCTCCTTCTATTTAAACTTTTATTCAGCCTCCAAATCCCTATTATAACTCTCCTTTTCTTTTATCTCTTCTTCAATTCTATCTCTTCATGCTTTTCTTGATATTTTACCAACAATACTATGAACTGTTCTTTAGCTATTCTCCTTTTCTCTTCTTCATCCCTAAGCAGTTTTACTTTTGCTAGTTCATCTGATAATATATTCAATACTTCTTCTTCGAAGAAGGTCCCTTTGAAAACTTCTTTTGCAAAATTCATATCATGAGCCACATTGTGTACCAGCCCTACCGATTTGATATGATTTTTAACAATTTCTTTTGGATCATGCCCTTTTGATTCTCACGTGCATAAATAGAGTGCATGCACGACTTAGACTTCCTTTCAAGGATGAGGGCCATTTGTCAAAGTGAACACCACCACATTTATTGGGAACCTCAGCCATAGTTTTTTGTTGCTTGCTGGCAAGAAAGATGTTATTCATGCTTCCACAGTTTGATACATAGTTTCTATAGCCATCAATTTGTTAGGAAAATATTTTGGCAGAAGATGTAGGGCTTGTGTGCATACATAAATTCTAATGTATGTATAGTACTTCCCCATATACTAGTCACCAATATTCTTCAAGGATGCTATGACTCCTTGAGATATTATATGGGGTGGATGGCTGAATATTATGATGAAAAATGGTACTAGGAAATATCCACATATATCATAAAAATACTTTTTATAATTTATAACCCATAATTACGAACAATATTATGTACAAGGGGTATGCTGGGATTCCATTCCCATCCTAAAGAAAGAAAATGAATCAAAGAACAAACAACATTAGTGAGGTAAGAAAACATGTAAAAACTTGGTTTCTTCAATTCCAGAGCTTCCCGAGCATTCTTGAATATCTTGAAGGCGAGGATTTGAGCCCAGTTGAAGACTTGCCCTTTTTCGACCACACAATGAGCCATAGGTGTCCATTCCTTATACTAATATGTGCTAGTCTCTTCATTGTATAATATTCATATGATGGCTGCCAATAATTGATAGGGTCTCTTAAAATATTGCATCAGAATCAATCTTTTGTTTTTCTTGACATAATTTATCTCTTCTCCCCACTAGTCCTCCATAAGTTCATCAAAGTCTGGATGACCTTCCCCAAATTTCAGTAAGAATGGATTATTCAGGGATACATCAGATTCTGATAGATGGTACCTAGTGTGGATGTCCCTTGAACTGAGAGAGGATATGGGGGATTTGAATTTGTTCACTACAGTAGTTGTGTCAGAATCAATATGCGTGAAAATACACCTTGCAACATCGTTGTATGGAAGTAATATTGGGTGAACGACTATGGCATATATCCCACTTTTCTTAATGTTGCGATACATGACAATATCATTGCTTTCTGTATATCTCATTCCACCTTAGACAATGCTCTAGCTCGTTGAAGTAATTTGTGTCAGACATTAACAAATCACTTGTGTTTCTGGCTGGTGTAGGTACATTTTCCCAGGGAAATATTTACCTTCTTGTGTGTGGCCATGATATTTTGTTTCCTTGATTTCCTGCATGACATAAGCTTGCAATAAGTCCATATGAAGGTTAAATTTGAAGTAAAACAACTTTGAAACATATTAGATGCATACCTAGGAACTTCACTATTTTGTAGAGTAAACCTATGTTAGCGTGGTGATTTAGTACACATAGCTTCTTTTGCACTTTGAAGTCTCATATGATGTGTAATGGTGGTTTGACTTCAGGTTTTAAGTGTTTCAGAATTTATCCAAATGTTTTTCATTTAATATGGGTGGATTACAATCGATAGTGGGTGAGGAAAGTACATCACCATTAATTTTTTTTGGGTTGCTGCTTTGGAAGGGGATTACTTGATAAATTTGTTAGAGATGAGTTATCGGGAGGGTGAAGGAATCAAATAGGTTATTCATGACAACACACTCCTGATAGTGTTTTTGGAAAGGATTTATCAAGAGAATGCTATCGGGATGGGGTTATGGGGAAGTGTCATGGAGATTAGGCTTTCCAAGGAAGATTCTCTGTGGAATATCCATGGTTCTCTATCGTGAATCTTGTTGACACATGTACACTAAGGGATAAAGTTTACATGTTTATGTTCAAGTATAGATTGTCAAAACCTTTGTCAAGGCCCCGACTTTTTTATTTAAAAGTTATTTTAGCATGACACACATGCCAAGCCTTATTATATTTTGATTAGCCCTGTAAATTTATGCTTCGTTGGACAAATCCTTCGAAGGGAAGTTATCAAAAGATTTATATTTCATCATACACATGGAAATGTGAGAATTTTTTTTCGAACTGTTATCATTTTCGACCTCGGGTATTGTGCTAACCGAAGATGATAATAATAAGGTATGTGGTTGATTTTAAGATGATTCTCATAGGACTTTATTAATCTATACAGGCATACATTTTAATATAAATTCCTTAGAATACTATAGGTTAGGGATAAGGTTAATTTATGTTCTCTATAAATTCATCGAGAGAAAGACATCTAAGTCCTCTCGTTGGGAAGACATAAGATCATGGGAGAGTCCGATCGATGGAATTCCGAAACAACATACCCAATAGGTCATTGGAATTTGATTTCATAAGGTAGGTACTCACCAACCACGTTTGTGATTCTGATGGGATAATCCAATAGAATTGTTAGGAGGAATTATCTAGCTTGGCCTTAAAGCCACAACAAGATTTGATCAATGGTAATAGTCTAATCATTTTTTAGCTTGATAGGATTTTGAGAGTCTTTTACATTAGAACACAGATTCCACAGAGGCCACATGGTTCATGAATACATCGAATATCTAGCTGAGGGGATAAATATGGAATAAGGTGAAACCAAAAGCTTGAACTTCGTGAGACTAATAAGATACTATCATGCACTCCTTCCTTTTCACATCTTGCAAGGTTACCAGACCTGATCAAACACTTTTTAATCAAAATATGTGTATAGAAGTTTAGATAGGGGTTCCCATCAATTTCTCCCAAGATGGAAGAAATTGAAGTGTGTTGTTCTAGCCACAATAGGTATATTACCCATGAGAGGCTCATGGTTTTGTAAAAATAATGAAAAACGAAAAATGCATAATAATATAAATCCACCAAAATGGTTTCTTGAGGGAACACCACAAAGACTATGATGCCACAAGAGGGGAAGATATAAGAGGCTTGTTGGATGATTTGGAATCGTCATTATCCTTGGAATACTATTCCTTTCTTGCCCATGCTCACTTATAACCTTCTCATCAATGTTTGACTTGTGGATATGGTCTAAGTACACGTATCATATTTGTCATATCCTTGGGAAGAGAGAGGAGTCTCATGCAATAAAATGTATTCCATTGTCTTTTCCATGCATTTAACTCAATTTTACCATCGTGAGAATGAGGCAGTCATTCGTGGACATGGAGAGGAGACAAGCTCTCTTGCTATGAGTGTGTTCCTCCCTTGTTTTTGATGTTTGATATGATGATTATTATGGCTATAAATGGAAGAATTTTCCCTTGTGTTGGTGGCTTGGGAAGAGTCCATAGAAGATGGGGAAGTTGGTTGCTGAAAATGTGGTAGAAAAGAGGATGGTTGGAGAGAAATACCATGCCTAGAATGTCCACAATAGTGGAGGCAATACCTTCAAACCTACAACCTTGTAATTTTTGTTCATTGATTATCTTGAGGCCAAGTGTTTTATGTCCTAGGTTATTACCAGAAGGTAGACAATAAATTGGGCTCTTTATGCACACACTGAGATCATTGGAAGGGAAGAGCACTCTAATGGACTATTGAGCACAAAATGAGTGGGTCTTTCGTGTGTTGTTTGGGGAAGTGGAAGAGAGTGCCATGGTTGGTATCAATGCTAGAAAAAGGACAGAAGAGCTCTGAAATGAGGAGAATGGATTATCATGAGAGTAATGGGTTGGTTTGTTGAGTGATTTTAGAGCCTCAAGAGAGGTCCCTTCACCTTGGTGGTATCATGGTTTGGCTTGGGTGTGGAATCCATAGATGATTCCTATGGTTGGGTGGAAAATTGCTCCTAAAAAACCGATTTGGAGGACACAACTTTATTTATAGATAACTATTCTTGGTTGTTTTCTCTTGAAATGATTTTTATTTTACTAATGTAGTGAATTTAATGGGAATGAAAGAATTCAATTATGCATTTTATTTTTGTCGCTATTTTATATCTACATACATATTCTATATTTAATTATAGTTTGAAGCTAAATTTTTCCTCACACAATGTTTATGACGCAAAAAAATTTGTGGATAATGTTAGATGGCCAAGAAAGACATCTCGAGAATGTTACAGATTGATAGTATAGTAGTTTGGAGTTGCTTTGCAGTTTCTCATCCTCTCAAAGGAGCATATAGGGGGTTGGGTACGCTATAGATTGGTATTAGAGCTCATGTTAGAGCAATGAAATGTATTTGGGCAGAGAATATAAATTATTAGAGCTATGGTTTCAATAATGGAGCTATTATGGGCATAAAACCTATCCATTCAGATGGAAATTTTAGTTTGCAAGCCAATTGTTTCACAAAACCCCTTAATGAACACTGTGTTTATTTTGTTAAGCCAAATGCTCATTAGGATGAGTTGATGGTTGTTATCCATAATATAATCCATCACTGATATTGTAGGCTTTCTCACAGAGTGAAGAATTTGATATGATTCTAAGAAGTTGGTGATTGAATCCGTGGAATGGGAAAAAATGGCAGTTTCTTGTAGCTTACAAATGAGATTCAAGCATCAAAATTTGTTGGATGTTGAAACTTTTACATGTTAATAAGGTACAATTATGAAATTTTCTTGTAGCAGGATGAAAGGTCAAGGGATCAATTCTAGGCAAGTGGAATTGGGGGAAAATTGCAAGTTATAGGGGACCCTTCAAATTGCAGGCTCATGCAAGGTTTGCAGGTTCAAATTAATAGATTATATCGAATGAAAAAATGAATAAGAATTTAAGGATGGTCATTTAAATGAATTCCAGACATGAACAAAGTTTCAAGTTTGTGGTATCCCTGATAGTTTTTGGGCAAAAAATTCCCCTTTGGGACTCTCCCTCCCCTTCAAGGGACTGGATATCTTCTAGAAAGAGAATATACGAAGGAAGTCACGAAGGAAGTTGATTTGTGTAATACAAAATTTCACTAAAGGACCCTCGATGTATAATCTATCTAGGGGGGAAGTGGCAATAAAATTCCCATGAAGCAGAATTGAGTGAAGTAACTGAATTTGTGAAATTAGTTTTGAAGGTTTGATGTTTGGGAAATCCCCTATAGTTGTGAGCCAATTCGAAAGATCAATCTTTGTGAAAGCTTCGATGGTCATGGACAAGTGAAAAAGATAATATTTGAATAGGTTTCGATGGCTTTGATGCTTAAGGAAATATTGTTGTTTGAAGAGGTTTCTATGGCTTCGACACCTAAGGAAAGGTCCATGTTTGAAAAGGTTTCGATGGATTTGATGCTTAAGGAAAGATCAATGTTTGAAAAGGTTATAATGGCTAACAAAAAAATTGAAGTTTGAGAAATATTCAATGACCATGATTGAGTTAAAAAGTTTAGAGTTGAAAAAGGCTCCAATGGCCGTGGATGAGTTGAAAGGTTTAATGTTTGAAAAAATTCTGATGGACATGGATGAGCTCAAATAATTGAAGTTTAGAAAGGCTCTGATGGTATCGGTTAATAAGGAAAGATAGAAGTTTGATAAGGCCTTGATGGTTCTGGGGAATATTGAAAGTTTGAAGTTTTGATTTGCCCCAAAGCAGGAAAGGCTTGAAAGAAAATCATGAAAGGAAGTTTTTATTAAAAAAATGTTTAGAGCCAAAATCTTATTTTGGCCACAATAGAAGCATATGAACTTGGATGGAGCTAAAGTTTCAGATGTAAGTACACAATGATGAGGAGTATGAAAGTGTTAGGGAGGATCGATTGCATATTGAACTCTAGAATTATGAAAAACGAAATTTTTTTGTTTTTGGAGGATGAGGTAGTACTTTTAGTGAGTAGATCCATTAGTGATGGATTTTGGACAATAGGGAATCAGGGTAGGCATTGTTATCCCTGAAAAATAGTCCACAACATTGCACAAAATGGTTGAAGAAAGACATCAATGCCAACAATAATTAGTCCACCTACAACACCAAAATCCATCAAAAGGAAAAAAACTATATACTTGGTCCAAAAATCAAAGTGCGTAAATTCACTAAAGGAAGCATGCACACAGTTCGTAGAATGCGTGGGATAAAACAACCCTCAGCGCACACTATTCACAAAATGCACGGCTGTCTACAAGAAAATCCACGCACTTCCATGAACGACGTATTTATGAATCTTGTCGGCCCCTCAACCACTTCTAGTCTGACCCCCAATGCGATTTGACACTCATATCTGAACAAAATCTAGCTTGGAGGCTGGTCAAGGGCTAGGAAGTGCCCTAAAAGGCCCCTTGTTCACACTATGAACCAATTATAACTTGCCATGAATGGATGCTATAAATATGTGCCATGGGTGTGCTAAGAAAATAAGATTTTTAAGGTATTATTATGCTACAAGAATTATTATTTGAGAATCCTCTTTTCTCTTTGAAGCCTTCAAGCACCATTGCAATATGCCATTCCACTCACCTTTTGAGGGAATAAGAATTGTATTTATTCACCATTTTTCATTTCTTCCATTGTATGAAGAGAAGAGCTCTCAATTAGGGAACTCAAGAGCCCTCCCAAGGAGGAAGAGGGGACTCATAAGTCCCTGCCTTTCTCTATGATGTTTAGCCTATCAATCTATTGATCCATTGGTAGCTATATGTTGGTCATTTTTTGATTTTCATGGTTCTAGTTTCTCAAGCTTCTCTAACATTTATTTCTTAGTTGTTTTTAGTTTTATTTTTTTGTTTTCATGTGTATTTGGTTTGTCTAACCAACTCACAAACTTCTATCTTGTTTAGCAGGCTTATCTAAACATGCAAGTGTTGTGTTTTTGCTCACCCAAGTGACAAAACCAACACAACATATTGACGAACATACTGGGGATCGATATCAAATTCCTCCCTATTTAAGTCTTGAGAGCACTTCATTTTGATTGTTTTGACATGCAGGTACCAAAACTTGCCTAGCCCAACTTGCCAAAGTCAAAATTTAGAGTCGAGGAAGGAGTATTTCACTCGAAAATTTCCTCCCCGACGTGTCACAGGAAGTGCACAACTTTCAAGGCCCACAGATGCGCACTCTGCGGACTATGCACAGATCATGCTTCATTATTCTACACCTTTTGTGCATTGTGTGCCCTCTACGCACCTGTCAGAGCTATAACCCATGCATAAGTCCAATTTTTTCAAATTGTAAAGGTTTTTATGAATGGTTTGATGGCCCCTAGCCTTCAGATTTTTATTTTCCTGCACTTTGTAAGGAAACTAAACTCCACTTAAAGTCCTTTCTCATAAGAAAGGTTAGCTAAAATAGGCACATATGGGTAAAAAGAATCAATATTCTTCTCTTTTGCTTTGTTGCCACATGGATGGTTCATTTGGCTTGTAAAATTCTAAGTTGAAGTTATTGCTTTTCATACATAATCACTTAAATTGGGACTAGAAATTAATTTTAACCCTCAAGTATGCTCTTCCCCCGCACCCTAGTGTGATCTCGGGAATCAGAAAATGTGGTTAAAAGGACATTTCATCTCCCTTAAAAAATCTTTAGGAGAGGAAAAATACCCCCTAGGGTTCCTCTTAGTTTTGAAAATCATCTTAAAAGGTTTGTAAGGTCCCATACATGCCCACATGTTTGCAATCTTAGAATAGTTTCTAAAAAGCTTTCTTAGTTTAGATCACACTCTAGGAAAGTTTAAAGATCAAGTAATGGGCCCATACATTCCCACATGTCTACAATTCTAGGATAGTTTCAAAGCTTTCTTAGTATAGACAACATTTTAAGGAGCTTAAAGGATTTGTAAGGACCCATATGTCCACATTTCTAGTTCTTTAGGGATTTAAATATCCCGCAAGGTTGTACCAATGACACATAGTAAGCTAGGTAAGAAGTTTTGTAAGGACCATAGGAAGTCCACATGCTGCAATCTCACACTTAACTTATTAAAATATTTGCACACTTTTCACTTTCTTACACACATAGCTACTCCTCACACACATAACTTCTATTAGAATAGTGGAGGTCGAAATAGGATTTCTTCAAAGGAATTACGAAATATCCGACTACTTATTTGGAAATTATCTACACCAAGTAATTCAAATGAGATTGGTCCATGACCCCAATATCTCAACCCACCACATCTAAATTTAAAAAAAAACGCAGTAAATTTTCCTCCACAGGGAGTGTCAAAAGATTTTTTTTAGTATAGGTAGGATCTCGGGGGTAGGCATCCAAATAAAGCCTCATTATCAAGCTCTCACATTGTGAAACAATAGAAGTTGAGAAATAGGAAACTTTCAAATCCTCCAAGTCAAGTGTTCCTACACCATAAGGCAGGGAGATACTTGTGAAGGGTTGAAGGCCGAGGTCCGATTGTTCGACGCATCCCGCCTTGAGTCACCCAACTCTTGTGAGGGAATCCATCCCCATTTCTGAGGCTGAAAATATAAATGCCGCACTTTGACCAAGGTACCTAGTGGAAAAAACATAGGATATCCACCCAGGGGGCAGTGTTGGGCTGCAATTGCACCTTGATCAAATTTTGTGTGGATATTGGGAAATATCTCCATCTCTTTTGAGATATGCACCCTCTACCCCTCATTATAACTGATTACTTCAACCTTCACTAGTTTCTCTTCCAGTGGCTTCAGACCCCACTGTTGAGTTCTCTTGGAAGGCCCAGTGCTAAATTGAGAGGAAGGACGATATGTCTTTTAGAAAACGAGCATTTGTTTTTATTGTTCCCCCATGCAGACAAAATCCACCTATCCACATGCTTGTTTATTTACAGTTGATTTATGTATGATGTTCATTTGATTACATGCAATTGTGAGTTATACTATTTTGTGAAGGTTAAAAGCTCTTGTTCATTTATTTCTCTCTTGTCACCATTTGCACACACCCACTCTGCTAGTCAGAACCATAGGGGAACCACATAATCCTTCTCATTCTAGATGCTTGAAAGATCTCCCTCCTATTATAGGAGGAGTCTCTAGTCTCACCAACTCATTGGCTCAATCATCTAACACCCCTGTGTGTGATACTATTTTGGGATCAACTTTACTCGGTTCCAGTTTGCTTGGGTCAAATCCCCAAGGCCATCCATCTATTAGTTCTCCTTCACAAGGAGGCAGGGGTCAAACTTCTTCTCAAGGGAGAAGTACAAACCCACCAAATCCCTCTCAAGGGACATGTCCATTACCTACACACAAGATGGCTGGAACTAATACACCGCCAAATCTCCCTATGCCATACGTGGCATCCCTTAACATTCCTGATTTAACCAAACTTACAAATGATCCCATTTTGCATGACCCAAATTGGCCCAATATGCCTACAAAATTGCCTTCAAATATTCCAAAGTTTGAAGGAAAACCAGGGGACGATCCCGCCAACCATGTTATGACCTTACACTTATGGTTCTCTTCAAACATCATCATGGATGATTCCATCCACTTACGATTATTTCAAATAACTCTCATGGGTTCATCAATCAAAAGGTATGTGGATGAAAAATCAGGGTCCCATGTGACCTTTGAATCATTGGCCAAGGCCTTTTTGTCCTTTTTTCAACTACTAGTTTGCCATGATACTGGATTAGAAATTCTCTCTGAGTTCAAACAAACCACTTCTATCCATATAGCCCACCACATCCATGAATGGCGTCGGCGACACAGTTTGTGTAAAGAAAAAACCACCAAAGAACAACATCTTGATTGGTTTCTCAAATCGATCGTCTTTGTTATTGCCAAGGATGTAGCATCCAATTTTCCTCAATCGGAAAAGGAAGCCATCATCAAGGCCCAACAATTTGAACTCATATATTCCTAGTTAGGTTACTTTTACACCGTGTTACCTAATGCACCCATACCCATAGCATTTGTCCAGGGCAAACCTAGGATGTCGCACGCTGCGGATGGGTTGATTGGTTCTATGACACACTGCAGCCCTTACAACCACCCGTCACCTATTTATCGTGCACCTTAGTATCCACAACCATATGGAGGGACATATTATTACCCTCCCCCCACTCACCAACAATCATATCCTATTGTTCTCCCTCAGTCATCGGGGGGACCCCCACCGGTACCCTAGATGCACCCGGTCTCTTAATCAAGTGCGGGTCCACCCCCAACCCCTACATATGACCCTAAGAATTGTGGAGGTAATTCAACTTTGTATACACCATATGGATTGTCTCCACAAAACAATTTATATTTTCCATTTCCTGGTCTTCCCCAGCTGGTTTCTCCTCCACCAGGACAACCACATGGCATCATTAACTTTGTTCAACCCTCTCCCATTCAACAAGTTCAGAATTTTGAACAATTGAATACGAAAAATCCGACCCATCAATCGAATAATGCTAAGAAGAAAGGAAAAAACCAAAATAATAACAACCTGGGACCAGGCATAAATAATCCCCAACAAAACCGTCCTGCTGGGGGCAATCAAAATAAAGGCAACCAAAACCCCTAAGGGGGCAACAATAACAATCAATCATGACAAGGGAAGAACAATAACCTCATAACTAACTTCCCTTATGCTCTATGCGGTGAGTATGGACATTATACTCACTATTACCCCCAAATTGTTGATTACAAATGAATGAAAGCATCCATGAACACACAACACCCCCTGACACCACCTGCCCCCCAATAGGCCCCACAACATTATTTGCAACCACCACCTCTGACTATTTTGCAAAACCCTATTCCACACCAAGGTGTGATGAATACCCAATAGTCAGTACACCCTACTCCACTACAAATGGGGAAATATCAAAACCCAGGTCCCAACCAACCTGAAAATCCAGCCGATCGAAATATCCTTCTTACCAACGAAGAAGAAATTCTTCTGCAAACACACTGTCGTCAATATGGCCTGCCTATTGAATCTACCCCAAACACCTCAGAAGCGACTCCAGCGACAACTGGAATACCATTAATAATTCCACACCCTAACACTGAACCAAACCCTCGCATACCTCGCATGCCATTACAACAGAATGTACATAACCCTCATGCTAGGGCATCCCACAATTACAGTCTGGTCGATGACTTAGCACAATCTCCTACAACCATGTCTGTATTAGAGGTCCTCTAAACCTATCCATATCAATGGAAATCCTTGCTTTCCGCCTTGGGGGCAGTCAACCCAACTGATACTCGACTCATCACCTTTGATCTAGATAATGGAGAACCACGTCTCCCCACCCTGGTAGCTTTTCAGATACCAATTAAGATCCGTAACATCATAGTTCATCGGTGCATCATCGATGAAGGTGCATCCACATGCATCATATCCAAAATAGTATGGAAAAAAATTGGCTCACCTGAGCTAGTACCATCTACCATCATCGTGAGAGCTTATGACAGTCGACCATCATCCCCTGAAGGGATCTTCCAAAATGTCCCTGTAGAAATTGAGGGAAAAACCATCTTGATTGAAATTGAATTTATCGATGCCCCACTTGATTAAAATATCTTGTTTGGATGTAACTACATGTACGCTATGAAGGATATTGCCTCTTTTGTGTTTCGTACGATGATTTTCCCCCACAACAGGAAAATCGTCACAAATGATCAACTTACACATTACGAGCCCAACCATTCTGCCAACATCGATAACATCCTCCCCCTTGTCCGCACTAGCTTGGATGCATTTTTGGTCATCGATGTAGGTCCGAGAGTCTTCAAGGACCCATCCTTATTAGGGGCATATCATGGAGCACCACCTCTCCTACACCCTTCAACACAAGTGTGTGTAGTGTATCCTAATGGAACAAATATCAGAGACACTACTCCTCTCACCGAGCCCCCTCCCCACATCGACATTCCACCAATTGAAGAAATATTACCTCAGGAATTCCTTGAAAACCTCACTGCACCACTTATCTCAGTCAACGCCCTCTCAATCACTCCCCACGGAGGCTCACATTACTAACATTCGTTATATTTCATTGTTAGTCCCTGAGTGAACGAGGTACCATCCACAATATCGTGACATTCGGTTTATGTCAAGTGATCCATCACACCCCGTACACGATATCCCCTCTACATTCTCACCCCTTGAGGACGATAATACTTACCCATTGACAATTCCCCCTGCCATCTCCCAAGATCCCCTGTATTCTTGCATTTTCCACTTCAATGAAGATATCTTGGAAGAGTTGACTACCTGTGATTTCCCTTGGAATTCACTTCATCATCGATCACTTTTCCTCTCACAAGAGGTCTTTCACCCGCTTGATCGGTAGTCCCAATCTCCCGTAATCTTCCAAATCACCTCACATCACTCTCTCCAGATCACCAATTGTGTTAGTGCAAATGAGGTGGCATTGTGGGCCCACCATCCATATATAGTCCCTTTTTCCCAACTTCCACACTCTATTATAGGAGCCAAGAGCCTCCTTTTTCTGATCCATTCTTAGCCACAGGATCCTGATCCCACCACCTATACATTCACATTCCCCAGGTTATCATCTACACTTGGCCCCAGAGGAGCATTTTTCTCACATCACATTTAGGTACACATGCTCACTTTCAGTTTTATCAAATATATGTTATATGTTCTTTATCATCAGATATTGTTCACGTCGGGTATTTGGTTTTCATGTGTACAGGTACTTGTTCAACAAAGCTTACAACCTCTTCAGGTATATGTTCGACGCTAGAATGTAATTATTCCCTTTGTAAATCAATTGCATATCCCAGTCAAACCCTCTAACTTTTACCTTCAGGATCCCTACATTTGGCTCTGCAGTATCTTCACCTCTGCCACATTTTGGTACTTTCATCTGATAACACTCTCCCCCACATGAGTTGTCACATTCATAGTTCCCCTTGGAAACTTGACACTCATGGTGATTCCACCCCTTAGGGATGGGAGTCTCGATAGTATTATGCACTTCCAAGAATGAACCCCATCTTTCTTCTCATCATATTGCTAACCTTCCCAATGGAATCCCATGTCATATCATCTTGGTTCTATTAACTGCATCTTTGCAGTTTCATTATCCCTCCATCTCATCCACCATCAGTTTTCCCATCTACAAATTGTCCTCCATACATTTACCTAATACAAAAATCCACCCATGGGCCCCCCATCCTCCACCAATTCCCTTTCACAAACTTACGCCCTAAACAGACCAAGCTATTTTTCACTGGCGCACCCGTTTCTTTATCTGTTTACTCAACCCAAATTATTCTTTATTTCTTTGGTAATTGTATAAAGCCTTTGTTTCCAGCATATACATAGATTTTTTGTCATCATCCTTGATTGCCTTCTTTTTACCTGGCAAAGAAACCCATGTCGCCCTTGGTTGGGGCATCCACCCTTTTTTCATATCGACATCATTAACAAACCCCGAGTATCCCAAGTCCATGTACCCATGATCTCTGAGTTTTCCCACTTTGTTAGCCTCTGGTATAGTTTAACCCCATATCTACTCATCCCTATGACACTAGATCCAATTTTACAGTTGATGCCAATCATCCTTCAACACCCCAACCAAGGGAAATATTGAGTCCCATAGCATCTTGACTTTATTCATGTTACTCCTCAGTACCTAATATCATCTATTACTCAGTGGATTTCCAAAATCTCTTTGCTTCTTGGAATCGCGTCTCCCTTCATGTCAACATCAACATAGTTTCCAAAAGGGAAACAATATCTTGACTCTCATTACCTTTTCAATGAGGAGTCTCGAACGAAACAGAGAGAATCATCATTAGTTTCTAATTCTGTTGACCCCCATAACATTCAAATTCAATGAAATCTCATATTACGGTGGGTCTTACTATGTGACTATTGCAGTTGTTTCATACTAGGCGAAGAAATCTGAATTTGTTAGGCCATCAATGCCTACGAGTCATCAACAATTCTTACAGTCGTCCTTGACTCACTTCAGAGCCTGTTCACCATTCATAACTATCATCTGCCGTTATCAACCTCCCCCGAGGGCGTCACAGTCATCTACATCAACATCTATCATCAGGTACAATCCCACATTTTGACACAAGCATGGGGCATGGATGCCTTGTTTATACACATATTTTATGTTTTCTCCCTAGAGAAATGTTTGGGTCCCATAGTTTTCTCTCTCCCTCCGATGGATCGCTCTTGCAGTTCCTCTCTTCACTCTTCATTACAATGACACTCTCAACAAAAGAAACATTGATGTATTTCAGCTATACGTATGCTCCTAACCTCACACATCAGGGGGCATCTTTTATCACTGAAAAATCGTCCACAAAATTGCACACAATGGTTGAAGAAAGACATCAATGCCAACAGTAATTAGTCCACTTATAGCACCAAAATCCATAAAAAGGAAAAAACTATACACTTGGTCCAAAAATAAAAGTGAACAAATTCACCAAAGGAAGTGCGTGCATAGTGCACAGCATGCACAGGCTAACACAACCCTCAACGTGCACTATGTGCAAAATGCACGACTATCTACAAGAAAAGCCATGCACTTCCATGAACGATGCATTTATGAATCTTGTTGGCCCCTCAACCACTTCTAGTCCAACCCCCAATGCAATTTGACACTCATATCTAAGAGAAATCTAGCTTGGAGGCTGGTCAAGGGCTAGGAAGTGCCCGAAAAGGCCCCTTGTTCACACTATGAACCAATTATATCTTGCCATGAATGGATGCTATAAATATGTTCCATGGGTGTGCTAAGAAAATAATATCTTCAAGGTATTGCTATGCTGCAAGAATTCTTCTTTGAGAATCCTCTTTTCTCTTTGAAGCCTTCAAGCACCATTGCAATAGGCCATTCCACTCACCTTTGGAGGGAATAACCATTGTATTTCTTCACCATTTGTCATTTCTTCCATTGTATGAAGAGAAGAGCTCTCAATTAGGGAACTCAAGAGCCCTCCCAAGGAGGAAGAGGGGACTCATAAGTCCCTACCTTTCTCTACGGTGTTTAGCCTATCAATCTATTGATCCATTGATAGCTATATGTTGGTCATTTTTTGATTTTCATGGTTCTAGTTTCTCAAGCTTCTCTAACATTTATTTCTTATTTGTTTTTAGTTTTATTTCTTTGTTTTCATGTGTATTTGGTTTGTCTAACCAACTCACAAGCTTCTATCTTATTTAACAAGATTATCTTAACATGCAAGTGTTGTGTTTTTGCTCACCCAAGTGACAAAACCAACACAACAGGCATGAAGAAACCCAATTGAACAATTGGCCAAATTCTAAAAGATTCATAACACATTTGAAGAAATAAGGCAAAAACCGCTATTTCAGAACACCTTTTTGCACTTTTGGAAACTTAAATGGAGGAAAAGTGACTCAAGACATCAATTATGGAAATTTTTTCCTATTAAACATTCAGTAGTCTCAATAATCCATACAACTTTTTTAATGTGAAAATTTTCTAGTTCTACACCATTTGACAGATATGATTTTTATCCAAAAATTCCAAGTTTGGAGAAAGTGAAAAAAGTGAAAATTTGACAATTCCATATTTATGCAAAAATTGACTAGAGCATCATATCATAGAGATGAAGGTTTATGAGTGCTTAGAATCATATTTCTTCTCTATTTCCAATATAAAAAAATTTATAGTTCTCGATGGATTTTCTTCTGTAGGTGGAAAACATAGGTCTTTGACCTTGATTGCACCAATAAGAAAGAGTGCAAAAATGGTAACTCTGAGGAGATAATTTTTTTTTGCTATGAGCTTAGAATTAAGCACGAGTATAGTCCTTGGAAAGAGAATGTAAAATAGAGATTAACTGTTGATTTTCTTCTTATAAAAATGATTTTGGTTGTTCTAGAAAATCAATGGAACATAGTCTATAAACTTAATTGGACAAAACAAGTATCCTTGTGCATAGTTTCCAAAGTACCTTGAACATGGAATAAGGGCTATGGGATGGAACTGGGTGTATAAGGAGGCATAAATAAGCCTTGAAAGGGTTTCAAATTCTATGTAATGGAACATCTAGGGAAGGATGTTATATTACTTGAATAAGAAAGCTAATTGTCATCAATAAAAGAGCTAACTTATAAATGTGATTTGAGGACGCTAATGCCTTAGCCATAATGCATATAATGTATTGACCATAATCAATTGTGCAATTTAACTTGTAGAGAATAAATGGAAGAGAAAATATATGGTTCTCATGGTTTCTATGTTGTTATTGTGTATAGCAAGAGAGTGGTTAACAAATATATGCAAATACCAAATTATAGCAAATGAATCCTTACTAGCATTAAATAAGGGTGTATAAGTCATGAACCCTTGGGATAGATAAAGGAAACCATGTAATAAAGGTTGTCATTCATGAAAGGTATGATGTTGGCATAAGGAAAAGGCCATTATAAGGACTAGACAATAGATGAAATATACTAAGATGAAGAGGGCATGTACATCATGCATGAGATGGGTCAATCATCTTATTGGATAATATTTGTGCATGTTTAGAGGAGTTGAAAAATATGAACAAATAACTTATGTGTAAATATCATGAAGTAAATAATGAACTTCAATCCACTTGGGAGTAGTTATAGAGGAAATGAGGCATACATTGTGTGGAATTGTCTTGTGAGACAAAGAGGATCTTGGTAGAGAGTTATCTAGTGGAATGCCGAGAAAATTTCAAAGTTCAATAAGGCTTAAATTCTTCTCTAGATGAGGAAATGTAAAGTGGAGCTTGGCTAGAACCACTCAAAGAAATTGGAGCAACATTTCTAAAAAATGGATAGAATGAATAGGTGGCCCAAGGAATCAAATGAAGTTGCAAAGATGCCAAAAAATGGTTTTATTAGTAAATGAAACATGTGGCTAGCAAGGTATATTTGGAATGAGGGATATTTCCTTACCCTAAAACTTTGTTTTGTTTCTAGAACAAACTTGTGTGTCTTGAAGTAGCAAGTATAACTTAGGTGTATAAATTAAGCATTGTTATTTGGGTGAGAATACCATAGCTAATAATAAGTTATGTGATTGACAAAAAGGCCATGGAGTAGATCAAATATGTTATGGAATTCCATGCTATTGAGATGATTTGGAAAGGATAATTCCCTGACTTTCTCTTACTTGTTTATATTTCTTTAGATTCTGAAAGATATTATGTGTAGATATTTTAAGGCATGAGAATGCAAGAAAATAGAATAGATAGAATGCATATGCACTAGTAGACATATTGAGAGATGATATGTGGTAGAGTGCATGAAAATATGCTTGAACATATTTAATGTTGCATATCAATTAAGAGTGGTCCGCTATTATGTACAATAAGTTTGGAATGAAAAATAAATATGGTTGTTGATCTAATGTATAATCAGAAATGATTGAGGGAATGGTTGAAGATATTGATGATGTAGCTTCTTATGAAAATCAACCTCATAAGGAAAGAGGACAGTGAAAGATCTTTTCAAGAGGTTTATGAAGGGATCATGTGAGTTCCCATGAAGCATTGAATAATCAAGTAACACTAGAAATATTGATGGCAACCATACATGTATGAAATTGGTCATGTCAATGTTGCATGAGTGCTGAAAGTAAATTGGGTAAGAATTCCTTCAATCATGCTTAGTATCTTCATGGACATGCGTGATGACATTCAAATGCATGAATGCGATTGATACCCAGTTGAGGTAAAGGCAGGAAGCCTTAGGTATGTAAATATTGTTAGAATCTTTTGATGCATTCATGAGTTAGTATGTCATGATTGAGTTGGTTAAAATTTAAGAGCTAGAGTGAATGCGTGTTTACATTTATGTCATGAAAGTGGATGCCATGTGAGATAACCATGTATGAGGCCATGTGTTGTAGTATTGGGAAATATTGTGGTGTTGCACACATATCCTATTGTAACATCCCCAACCACCTGTTGGGATATGCCACTTAAAATTTTGAACTCTGATACTAATTTAAATCATAAAAATACTCCGCAAATGCGTAGATTCATACATAATAATAACAAAAATATGCATGCAACATACACGGGAAAACCCATGAAATCAAATGCATAAATATTAATGAAACATATGAATTAACACATAATTGACACTTATCTTTGATTTAAAAGAACACCAACTGTGTGCAGACCTTCCACTTTCCTCCCAGCCTTAGACTGCATTGCTCATAAATATAAACAGTGGGTCACCCCCAAGATGGGACTAAAATTCACCTAGGTAAAGGATTCCTAACCTGACTAAGGTATCTTGGGTAGCAAGAAAACTCAGTCACAAGTGCCAACTAAAACTAACAGCCTACAGTCCCTCATTCCCCACATTCCTGTACCACCCTAAGAAGTGTGCTCCTTCTCTGCTCAATAGTCTCTCGACTGCCCCACTTCCTTTCCGGGGCTTCAACAACATGCTAGACAGGAAGTCTCAAAGCCCTGTAGCTGTAGTTTGGCACCTTTGGGAATCAATTCCCAAAAATTCTCTCACATAGAGAGAAGGCTCACGGGCCTAACAACCCACCTCTTCAATATCCTACGGGCCTGACAACCCGGTTCTTTAGTCCAACTCCAAAGCTAACCAGGGTACAGGTACAAGAACAGTGATAGTAGCAACATTGTATGGATAATAGTTGAGTGAGTGAAAAAATGATGATATCATGATAGGAAAATGAACTAAGTCCAAACTATGTGTATGCATGTTCCCAAATTGACACTTGTCATATTGAGAACTACCTTGGGCCCACTTTTCCCCATCCTTAGAACTTAGGATAAAGTAATTATCCATAATTTATAATTTAAGCAATATTAATATTATATTCCTTTGGGCTTAATCCTCCTATCTTAGCCCCTCATCCTTAAATTTTATCCCCCTTTCCCTATCTAGTGGAGTTTAGCCCCCCATACTCTTTTACATGGATGGTATGCAACAATGATGTGTTTTCATTAATATTTGCATGTGATTACATATTACAATGATGGCTCACTGGCCATTTAACATCCGACTCTCCAGCTTAATAACCACATAGTCACTTTGGCCTCAAAATACATATACACAAAGGCACTTTGGACCCAAAACCATGCACTTACTCCATTGTATGCAAAATTAGGATGGTGCACACCCTTCCTTTAGTGCACAATCCTCACAAACTCACACAAGTGTGTGATACATTATAAAATGTGCGCACTTCTTTGGTATGGGATTCCTGTGCACTGACTTAATGCATGCAGAACCGAACCAAAGACCTTGTACCATCAACTCCCCAATTTATATGTATAATTACATTTACATTTATATGTACAATTGGGGTTTGGTCTAGGGGTATTACATTCCCCTCCCCCTTATTTATGCATTGTCCTTAGTGCAATATATACACGTATACAACCAAAATTTTAAGAGTCTTTAAAAATATGCAGGTATTCTACCTACATAGCATCCTCGTGCTCCCAAGTTGCATCTTCAGGACTATACTAGGTCCATTGGAACTTTACTAGCCCTACGGATCGATTCCCGAGCTGCTTGATATTTCGGTCCAATATGCACAACAGATTCCCTTGAAAGTCTCTCTCTTGCTTCACCTGAATCACATTCCAATCAATGACATGATTAGAATCAGGTACATACTTTTTAAGAAATGATACAAGGAATACATTATAAATACACATCGATGCCATTAAGGGAAGCATATATGCTACATGACCAATCCTCTCTAGGATTTCAATTGACCTGCAGTAACATGCTGCCAGCTTTGAATAATTTCCCAACTTCAGGGAACTTCTCTTATATTTTAATTTCAAGAACACATGGTCACCCACTTTAAATTCCCTGTGAGTTCTGCCCTTATCAACATAAGTTTTCTTCCTGTCCTGTGCAACCTTTAAATTCTGTTTTATTTTCATTATCTGCTCTTCCATTTCCATGAGTAGTTTTGGCCCAACCACTACTTTGTTTGCTAGGTTGTCCCAACTCAATGGTGTGTTTCACTTTCTGCCATAAAGTGCCTCAAACAGGCTCATCTTTAAAGTTTCTTGGTACCCATTGTTATAAGCAAACTCTACCAAATGCAAATAATCCCCCCATTTGGATGGTTTATCCATCACATACATCCTTAGCATGTCTTCTATCACCTGATTCACCCTTTCTGTTTTCTCATCTGACTCTGGATGATAAGTTGTGCTAAAAATCAGATTTGTTCCAAATCCCTTGAATAATCCTCTCCAAAAATTTGATGTAAATTTTGGATCTCTGTCAGACACAATTGTCTTGGGTAT
Organism: Picea glauca; assembly: GCA_000966675.3. NCBI lineage: Eukaryota > Viridiplantae > Streptophyta > Pinopsida > Pinales > Pinaceae > Picea > Picea glauca. Next base: position 55,679 of record JZKD02S1850443.1, on the reverse strand, counting down.
ACCATGTAATCGAGCAATTTCTCTCATATAAATATCAACAATGTTGGCTGCCTTGTGTGTGAGATTTACTGGAATAAAATGGACAACTTTAGTAAGCTTATCCACCACTACCATGATAAAATCATGTTGCTTGTTTGTTTTGGGTAGTTTGGTGATGAAATCCATTTTTACAACTTCCCATTTCCACTTAGAAATGAGCAATGGATGTAGAAACCCATCTGGGTGTTTATGCTTAGCCTTGAATTTTTGACACTCCAAACACTTGGAAATAAAGTCAACAACCTCTTTCTTCATACCTAGCCAATAATAATGGCTCTTTATAGCTGCAACCATTTTCTGGTAACCTGGGTGCCCAACATGAGGCACATTATACATTTATTTTAAAATCATATTTTTTCAATTCCTGAGAATTTGGCACATAAATTCTGCCCCTGTACATGAGAATTTCATATTTTTCTAGCTTATATTCTTCATTTTTTTGTTGCAAAATACCTTGTTGTAATTTTGTCTTTATTTTCATGCGCGGTAAATCTGATTTTGCAGCCTCTAAGATTCTGTCTTTCAAATATGATTGTTACATGCTAATGGCCGTAGCATGCATCTCATGCACCCTTTTCTCGAGTGCATCAACCACCTTTTTCTCTTTCCCCTTGATATTATTTATATCATATCAAAGTCATATTCACTTAGGAATTCTAACCACCTGCTTTGTCTGGTATTTAGAGTTGGCTGTCCAAATAAATATTTTAGACCACTATGGTCTGTCCTCAACTCAAGTATTTTTCCCATGAGGGAGTGCCTCCACATCTTCAAGGCATGCACTATGGCTGCCAATTCCAAATCATGAGTAGCATATTTCCTTTCATTCTTCTTTAATTTCCTTGATTCATAACACACCACATAGCCATTCTGACTAAGGACTCCACCAAGCCCTTCTTTACATGCATAAGTGCATACAATGAAGTCTTCATTTGGATAAAAAAATCCTTAGTATTGGAGATTTTTTTAATAAATGCTTTAAGTGTTGGAAACTCCTTTCACAATCTGATGTCCACCCAAACTTCACACTGTTATTCTGCAAGGAAGTGATTGGGTGTGAAATCTTTGAGAATCCCTCAATGAATCTTCTATAGTAACTTGCAAGTCCCACGAATGATCTCACCTCAGAGACATTACTTGGTGTTGGCCACCCCTTAATGGCCTTTATCTTTTCTGGGTCCACTGCTATTCCTTCCTTTGAAATGATATGGGCCAAATAATGAATTTGATTATGACAGAATGAACACTTGATCAATTTGGCATACAACTAATACTCCCTCAATACCTATAATACCATTTTCAAGTCTTGCTCGTGCTCTTCTTCAGACTTAGAATATATAAGAATGTCATCCAGGAAGACAATGAAAAACTTATCTAAGTATTCTCTGAAAATACCATTCATTAGACACATGAAGACAATGGGTGCATTTGACAACCCAAATGGCACCACTGTGAACTCATAATGGCCATACCTAGTTCTGAAGGAAGTTTTGATAATGTCTTCTTATTTAATTCTTACCCGATGAAAACCTAACATGATATCAATATTCGAGAATATTTTTGCATCTTTCAATTGATCGAAAAGGTCATCTATCCTTGGCAAAGGATACCTGTTCTTCACAGTTACCTTGTTCAACTACCTAAAGTTAATGCAAAGTCTCAACGTTCCATCCTTTTTCTTCATAAATAATACCGGGGCACCCCAAGGTGACAGACTTGGGCGTACACAACATTTATTTAGAAGCTCTTCAAGTTGCATTTGTAATTCCTTTAGTTATGGTGTACTCATCCTATAAGGGGTATTGGATAATGGGGCTCCTCCAGGCATCAGATTGATGGAGAATTAATATCTCACTTGGGTGGAAATCTTTGTATTCTTTAAAAACATCTTAAAAATATTTTAGGACTACATAATCTTCAATATTTGGCATCTTATATTTAGGTGTCTCTTCAATATGTGCTGCAAATATTTGACATCCTTTCTTGTAACTTTTCTTCAGCTACAAGGCTGCAACTTCTCTGATGATTACTTCCCTAGTGCGTAGTCCATTCATGTCCATTGGGCATGCCTTAACCATCTCATTAATTTTACTTTTAGCTCCTGTATCTACACCAAACAAGATTTTCCAAGCTTTCTTTTTGGCAATTAAAATATTTCCACTATATTAAGATCTAGATAACTATGAATAGCTCCTGAATCAATTAAAATAGCAATGGGTTGGTTGTTGATCTTACCTTCCACTTCGATCATATGTGACTGAAACTTATCTTTCTTGTTATCCAGGGTTGCGTAGATCCTAGGTACATTTCTTCCCATGTCCTCCATTGTATTACCTTGCTATAAATTGTGAATAGTCCTCACTTTTTCACCTATGTGAGGGAAATCTTTGTACATATGATCTCCCCCACAACCCCAACATTGAATAGGTGGTTGCCTTGGTATTTTCCCCAATGTCTCAGTCATTCTGGGTTCTTTAGAAGTTGGTTGTCTCTGAGATTTATTTCTATGAATGGTGGCTTAGTTCCTTTCTTCCTCTGTTCCATCTTGCTTTTCTTCTTGTCTTCCCAAGATTTTTGGAAAATTGTTCATCCTTTATGTTGATAATAAATGAATTTAGCCTGACTTATGGTTTCTTCCAATGTTTTTGGATCATCATATTGTATCTTGTTACTGATAAATAATGACAACCCATTCAAATACTTCTGAATCTTAACTTGCTCATCCTTGATGAAAGAAACATATTTCAACAGCTCTAAAAACCTCTTTTCATAATCATATATGGCCATACTTCCAAGCTTGAGTTAAAAAAATCCTTCATTTTCTTGTCACAGTATTGCGTAGTCAAGTATTTCTTTTGAAAATACCTCTTGAATTCCCTCAAAATAACCTTATTCTCATCAATGTGTTGCACCTACAAAATTTGGTCCCAACACTTTGATGCATTTCCCTTGAGCTGATAGATGGAAATTCTTCCTTCTACTTGTGAAGAGTAATTATGCAATTGAAAATACTTCCTCATGCCTAGAAACACCGTTTCTACATCCTCATCCTTCTTGTTCTCACCATCAAATGTAGGAGGCTTGATTTTGTTCATTTCTCCATGTAGCTCACTCACCCTAGACCTCTTCTTATGCTTCATGACAGGGGATGGAATTGAACTACTATTTTCTCTCCTAGTTGAATGCCTTGGGGAGTGATGGTGATGCCTTCCAACACTTCTTTTTCTTCTCCTCTCATCATGAGACTCGTGACTCCTTGATCTGCTTGACTAAGTCTCCTTATCCATTTTCTTCTCTATTCAGTACAAAATATGCAATAACTTGATGTTGAATCCTTCCTGCTTCTCCTTGGATTTCATAAACCTCTCATTATCATATTTATAACTTATTACATCATTTTTCAAACTTTTTATGGCATATACCAAGTTCATGCTTTCTTCCTTACCTTCTACATGTCCATTTGAATTTGTACCTTCATTACCCATACTACCATACATCCCTCTAATCTCATCTTCATGGCTGTAAGAACCTTGTGCATATTCCATGATTTTGAACTCTGTGTTGATGATTTTATGATCTAAATGATGTTAAATCTACAAAATGTGCAGTCAACAAATATTGTTCGGTTAAATAATTTAACAAATTCATGAAATTATGTACAATTTTGTTCCAATAATGCATCATAAATCTTTCTTTTGATTTCTCGTGAAAGTAACTGCTTAGATAATTTTTTTTTGTGTATATTTAGAATTTTCTGTCTAATACCTTTCCAATTACTGCTCCATTTCTCAATTCCGAGTCTTGAGCAGAAAGTTATGGTCATTTGAAAATTGCCCATTAATTCCTTCTGTTCACACTTCAACTAGGTGCAAAAATAGACTATAATTATGCATTTTTTCACCTGATCCATTGGAGTTTTGGTAGGAACCCAATTGGGTTCCTTCATAAACATATTCTGGACATGCTGGCCAATTTTTACCCCCATATGAGCTTCAAGTTGTTAGATACAACCTACTGAAGTTTCAATCCAATTAATATTTTTGGCCCTGAATGCTACATGTGCCGTCTATGCCCTCTTAAACATTTTTAGCATGCCCATAATTTTAATTTATCTCAATGAATGTGTTCTACGGTTAAATAAATTTCCATAGACTTCTCATGTGCCTCAATATGATTCCGGAGTAGGACGTTATGGCCTTCAAAAGTTAATTGGGGTTTAAAATTTACTCTCCATTGCCTGGGCTGTAAATCACTCATCCTAACTCTGTTTGAAGAATGGAATACATTGTTAGAATGATATCGCTGAGATCTTTCATTTGAGTTGTAAAAACTACCCCTTGAGCACACTATTTTTGAGTACCTAAAAACATTGTTTAGGGCCTAAAAAATGCCCTACAAAAACATAACCTTCCAAAAATACCAAATGTCTTGGAAAATCACTGGTTTTCTACTATTGTAGACTGCTAAATTGACTTCACGTGCACCAGTTAGAAAATATACACCCATATTTATCATGCACAAGTTCTACACACGCAACACCAAAATTTAGTGCATGCACCGCGCACCTATATCTAGTGTGCACCACTTTTATGTCGCACCAATATCTAGTGCGCACAACTTTTGTGTCGCACACCCATATTTACTATACATAATGTTTGTGTTGTGTGCCAATATCTATTGTGCACAAATTTTGTGTTGCGTGCCAATATCTACTGTGCACAAATTTTGTGTCGTGCACCAATATCCAGTGTGCACAACATTTTTGTCACACACCCATATTCTGCGCTCATTGAAATCTTTGTACCACACAATGCCAAAGTTCAATGCACTCACACCACACACCAATACTCCCTATTATCCACCAATTCTACTTTCATGTGGCATGGATATTTAACGCGCACACAATTCATACCATCATTGCGCATGTACCGACAAATTTTCTTTGCGCTCTGCCAATATTCAATGTGCACACATTGCACACCAATATTACGCATGTGCCACAAGCTTTGTACCATGCAATGCCAAATTTTAGTGCACTCAACCACACACCACAATTGTGTGTGTGCCACCAATTCTATACCACACAGTGCCAAAATTTTAGTGCACACACCCATGCACCATTATTTTTCTGTGCATCACCAAATCTGCACCACACATTGCCAAATTTTAGTGTTCACATCCATGCACCATTATTTTTTTGCACATCACCAACTCTGCACTGCACAACACCAAATTTTAGTGTGCACACCCATTCAAAATTATTTTTCCATGCATCACCAACTATGCAATGTGCAATGCCAAATTTTAGTGTGCACATCTACGCATGATTATTTTTTTGCGCTTAGTTGGTTTGTCCATAAATTTGTTGCAGAAATTGGGGTTTTTTCCCAATTTCACCCAATTTTTTGCTAGGCGCCATGTCCTCTTTGTAAACTCAAAAATTTGACCATCTACAAGCCCAAATTTTCCCCATTAGAAATTGACATTGCTTAAATTTAATTTCCAGCTCGAATCTTCACATTACCCATGAGATTTCTCTCAAATGTATTGCAATAATTTAATCAACAAGTTGCAGACCTACTCCAGAAATTAATTCTCTATAGATTTCCACTTCAACATTCCACTAAGTCGGCCCATCTAGGCTCAGTGTTGAAAATTGGGCTTTGATACCACATTGTAACATCCCCAACCACATGCTGGGATATGCCACTTAAAATTTCAAACTTTGATACTAATTTAAATCATAAAAATACTCCGCAAATGCACATATTCATACATAATAATAACAGAAATACACATGCAACATAAACAGGAAAAACCCATGAAAACAAATGCGTAAATATTATTGTATGTTATAACCCTAAATTGCTCCAGACATGCATACCTGGCACTTGGCCCTCTTACTTGCTATTTTTTCCAAGCCATCACTGAGTTGCTCTTCTTAAAAAATCATTTTTTGAAGATGTACACGTCCTACACCATTACTGCCCGTGTACACATGCATGATGCACCACTACAACCCGTGTACGTACGCTATCTACACCATTACAACCTACGTACACTTGCAAAAGTTGCAAGGAATTTGTTGAGATTACGGGCTATTGGGTAGTTTCCCAACTAATCCACCGCCTATAGCCCATCACCCAACCAAATAACCATCATTTTGTCATATAAAAGGAGGTGTTGGGCTATCATTCCTAATCTAAGCATAAGAACAATGAAACTATGCCCGTTTGACATCCCCTCCTTGCCCCAAGCATTTACATCCTTGTTGTGAGAATTGCATCAAAATTCCCCATTTTCCCCTTTTTCATCCATCATAATCCTATTCCATTTCCCAAGAAGAAGGTTGAGAGGAGAAAGATACATGGAGGTGTACTTGGAGCTTGGTGAAGAGGAGGCCAGACTAGGTTCGTTGAGTAGTAGCCAACACTGGTTGTAAGTAATCACTATATTATCAATAAAAGAAGTACTTTTCTTGTCCCAGAACATGATGTGTTGAATGTTTGCATCTGTTTTATGTTTTTATTCTGACATCTAACCCATATCTATGTATGAAATGTATGCTTGTAGTTCCCTGTTATCTGTCTTTGAATGCAGGCCAGCCTTGGGAGGAGGTTTGCAGTCAGCGGAACCTTCAAGCATGAGAGTATTTTTGGGGTAGTTAGAAAAGTATGAGACTTTTAGAAAAGTAGGAGACTTTTATATGGTTGTGATCTTTCTACATTGTAAACCCTAGTGTAGCCATAGGGGGGTTTTTCATGCTAGAAAAACTCTATGTCGCGAGAAAAAATTCCTAAGGTCATATTAGATCCCAAATCTTGATGAACAAACAGAGGGATGTGCTTTGTCCAAGGGTGACTCATTGTGCTACCAAAAAAGAATATATATTTCCCATCCTCTTTTTGGGGTATTTTTGATTTTTTTGTCTTTTTCAATATTTTTAAAGAGCTTGAAAAAGATTAAAAGAATGCTATGTTACAAAGGAGGAATGAGTGTCACAAGCATACTAGTTCCAAGCGCAAGGAACACACTAATGCTCAGAGCAAGGAGACATGTGCAGGAAAATGACACTCGGGGAAAATTACTCCATGGATCAAGGTGTCATGTCGCAGAGGCAAAGTGCTACAAAGATTAAGTATAAGGCATGCTTCAAAGGTTCAGTTGAGAGCAACATGGAGCTGAAATTAGGACAAATATGTAGATATGCAAATGTGATTAGCAGGACACAATGAAACCCCCTTCAATGTATTTTTCACGAGCCCATAGAAGGTACGCTCAGTGGTTTTTTCACATTTAGAGAGTCTAAAAAAACATAAAAGAAGACTCCACTGGGGTACCTTTTTCGAAAATAGTCTAGTCGGTTTGAAAAAGGGATAAAATAGCACAGAAAAGACGTTTATTCAAAACCATTTTAACGAGTGTGACACATACAAGATCACTCAACAATCTTTTCAATTTTAAGGAGTCTGAAAAGAGCTTAACTATGGACTCACAACCTTTTTCTAGAGTTAGTCTCTTTAGCCCGAAAAAGTATAAATTTTACTAAGGATAACTCTCACGGTGAGACGAATCTCTCGAGGTGTACCTTTTTCCTCCTTAATTTACAGGCTGAAAAAAGGTGTAAAATCATGCCAGTAGATGTTCTTATGTACCAATTTAACGAGTGTGAAGGAACAAGATCACTCGATGATATTTTCAATTTTAAGGAGTCTGAAAAGAGCTTAACTATGGACTCCGTAGGGGATGTTATGTTGGACAACTGAGAGGGGGGGGGGGTGAATCAGTTGTTACCGCACTTAAACAATTATGCTTCTTTTAAACTCTTTGTTGAGACACTAAATGATGATCACAATAATGCAGGGAAATAAACAATGGCACATTCAACATCAGTCACATATATGAGAAACACA
>JZKD02S1850443.1:14428-30897 GCA_000966675.3 Picea glauca | reverse complement strand
CTGCACCTAAATCCATTATGTAGGTTCTCATTCTAACTTTCCAGAAGGTAAAGTTTGTTCCATTGAATAGAGGGGCCTTATTGGTTGAGTTTCCTTCATGGCTTGACATGTTTAATCTCTAGGATCTACCCTTAGATAAAAAGGGGCCGGCTCTGATACCAATTGTTGGACAACTGAGAGGGGGGGGGGGGAATTAGTTGTTACCGTGCTTAAACAATTATTCTTCTTTTAAACTCTTTGCTGAGACACTAAATGATGATCACAATAATGCAGGGAAATAAACAATGGCACATTCAACATCAGTCAGATATATGAGAAACACAGAGACATATATTTCCTGAGGAAACCCATACAGGGTAAAAACCTCTTTTTCTTTATATGATAAGTAATGGTTACAATATTTACATTATCATACATATGAGCACCAACTCATAATGAGGCTACAACCTCTGTTTAGCAAGCTGCAACTTGTTGAGAGCACCAACTCTCTGTTTTCTCTAGCACCCACTAGAAGGAAGCACCAACTCCCTGGTTTTTCTAGCACCAACTGGAAGGAAGCACCAAATCCTTGGTTTCTCTAGCACCAACTAGAAGGAAGCACCAACTCCCTGTGTTCAAGCACCCAATTGAACCTCTGAGGACAACAGTCCTCCCTAGAACCTCCCAACCACCCTGAAATATAAATCTTTGCTTCTGAAACTTATTACAATGATATAATGTTCAACAATGGCTTACCCGACTTATCACTGTTCTACTGCATTTCGTTGCTCTGTCTGCCTCATTGCCTTTCTGCTCAAATCCCTTGCGTTGTCTGGTATTCTATTGTTTATGCTCTATGCGCCGTCTCCACTCTCTGCACAGTTCCTCTTTTGTGCTATTCAGCTACTGCACTCCCCTTCTTCTTCACACCTGAATCACCTTTACCAAAAACACTCACAATGACCTTCAACAACAACAAAAACCACAACCCAATCTCTTCTCTGTACCGTGTATTTATAGCTTATGTGCACCTTGTGCCTTCAATGTTCTCCATGCCTCTGCATGCATACTCTCCATCGTTATCCTCCACCTCTAGAGTGCTCTATCTGATCATAATCGTGACTCTTCAGCTTCTCTGGTGGTTCGCACCGCGTGTCCAGTATCACTGGGTGTTATAGTGAGATTACTCAGCCTCTCTGGTAGTTGAGACTCTTCATCTTCTCTGTGACAGTCGAGCTCACCTTCTCTATTTCAGTTACAGTCTCAATCCCATCCAGCTATCAATCGCCTCCACAAGTCGTCTTCATTCCACTGGTAGATTCCATGTGACTCTTCTGCTCCTCTGGAAATCACACCGAAGTCTCTTCGCATCCTCTGGTAGAAACCATCAATGGTTACTGGCAGTTTCACTATGTCGTGCAACAGTAGCCCTCTGATCTTGTTCAAATTCACCTGCATCGTTGGATTAACTTTGAAGGGCATTGTCGTTCTTTTTCCTGTTTCGCACTTTCGCTGCAAACTTATGATCTTCATCGATCCTAATCGACTGTTCATGATCTTGATGAATCAACGGTCCTGATCTCATCGTGATCTCGCATCTTGCTGTTCCTTCGATGGATATTCTTGTCACTCCCAGTTATGATAGGCAAAGCTCCAAGATGGAGCTTAGATCAACGATCCACGTTCTTAGTAATCCGACGGTCCCGATCTTCTCGCAATCTCGCATCTCGCGATTCCTATGATGGAGGTTCTCGTCACTCCAGGTCACGATAGGCGAGGCTCCGATATGGAGCTCAGATCAATGGTCGAGATCTTTTGGTGTATTGATGGTCAGGATAATTTTGTGATCTCGCATCTCACTGATCCTAAGATGGAGATTTTCGTCACTCCAAGTCACGATAGGCGAAACTCCGAGATGGAGCTTTATGGTGCTCTGATCTTTCACCACGCGTCCTCTTGATCCAATGGTCCTTGATTAAATCATGATATCACATCTCGCCGTTCCTTTGACTTTCTAGTCAGCGAGATGACGATCTCTTGCCACGTTTGATCCCCCGCGCAAATCCAACGGTCCTCCTGTGATCCAGATCCGATGGCTGTCCTTATCTCACTACCTCACGACCTCGTGACTTGGAGTACCCAATGTTTGGACTCTCAACCTGCGAACTCCCGAGTTTGCAAGATCTCTCGATCTCTCACCACCTATCCCCCCAGATGGACAGCTATAAATCTCTCGCCACTTCACCGCCTTGCGTCCTCGCGCCTCGTGACTTTGAACACCCAATACTTGGGCCTTTATCCTGCGAACCCCCGAGTTCGTGAGATCTCTTCGATCTCTGCCACGCGTCCTTCCCATATGGACAGCCCTTATCTTCTCGCCACTTCTCCACCTCGCGTCCTTGCGCCTCGCGACTTTGAACACCAAATCCTCAGCTCGTCCACTCACGAGCTTCTAAGTTTGCTCAGATCTAACGCCTGAGATCTATCCTTCTCTTCAGCACACACTCTTCTTGTTTTTATTCATATCTGAAAGCCCTCATGCTGTCGGGAATTTTGGATGGGATCCAATGATCAGCGACGCTTCTCCTCCAAGTTTACACATCCTTCTTACTTGGAAGAATTTCGACTCTGCGCTAATTCCTCCTGAGCCTATGTTGTTCCTGTTTGTCCATCGATGTACATTCTGATCCTGCCATCTTCACTGTTGTACTTGCCATCAATGACAAGCATACACTATCTATTAAACACTTGCTAACATGTTCTTCCAAACCAATTTAACGAGTGTGAAAGAACAAGGTCACTCGACGATCTTTTCAATTTTAGGGAGTCTGAAAAGAGCTTAACTATGGACTCCGTGGGGGTTCCTTTTTCATAAATTTAGCCACTCAGGCCCGAAAATGGGTTAAACTTATACCTGTGAATACTCTTCTAGTGAACCAAAGTTCCTAGAGTATACCTTTGTTTGTAAAATTGACCATCCGGACTGAAAAAAGGGGTAAACTACTGCCAGACAGACGTGCCTTCAAATTTGAGTTTGGAGAGAGTGAAGGACAACAAGATCGCTCGACAATATTTTCATGTTTAGAGAGTCTGAAAAGGGCTTAAAGAAGACTCCAGGGGGATACAAATCATGCATGAAACTGGTTAAGGTAGAGCCCACTGCTAGGCTTAGACCAAGAGTCTCTTCGATAGTCAACTTGGAAAGTCTCCCAAAAGGGAAGAAAACACAAACCACGGTGTAAGTCCTCCCACGGTATAGAAACCGTAGTCATGGATTCAAGGATAGCCTCATCTGAAGCCAATTAAAAATTCAAGAAATCATGTAAACACGGGTCGACAATCCTAAAGGGTGAAGTAAACTGACCATATTCCATATGATGATGGAGGATTTGGCCAAGACTAGCAGAGTCTATCAACGAAGAATCACAAGCATGAGGGATTGAGGATCTACAAACAACGAGATCAGACTCAGAAGGAGACTCAAGATCACTTAGACCAAGAGGGGGAAGAAAAGGCTCCCATTCCCCCAATGGATAAACCAGTGGATCACTTGTTGAGACCAAGTCTTGAGAAGGAAAACATGATTGCATAGGTTCCTACTCAGACGGAATTTAATACCGAGGATAAAATGCCACATAATTAACCCGTGGCAGGGTAGAATCTACATGAACACTAGGAACATATAAAGGGGCAACCCAGCTTCCATTGTGAGGGAAATGAATCACTTAGAAGAGCGTAGACACCACAACGTTCATAACATATACATAATCACGCCCGAGAAGCATATTGAAATCTAACGGGCCTTGCACCACTATAACATCAACAAGGACAATCTTCCCACCTAACGAGATAGGAAACTAAGGAAGAACCCACAAATATTCACTAGGACATCTGTCAAAAGACAACAACTCATGCGAATCAGACACAAGCTCGGGAGATCCCAAGACTTTCCAAACTGAGGAGGATAAAATACTTGTAGAGGCTCCTTCATCCACAATACATCGATACATGCTTGTTCAATTAACTTCAACCTTTACTTGAAAGGGTGCAAAAGAAGGAAGATGAGGCTCAACAAGGTCATTCCAATCAAAGGAAACCATCCTAGGGCTTGGAGGGGGTGTGCTCGAAGCGAGCATAATGCCCCCTTGTTTTGAAAGTATTAAACTGGAAATGCTAAAAACATAGTCGGTAGACACATCGGTCCCCAAGAGAAGAGTGGGATTAGCCGAAGATTGTATTGGTGTGACCACTTTTGTAGACTCGACACTCTCCAAGAGAAAATTGGGATCAACTGAATACTGCATCGGCATGACCACTTTCTCAACCACTGGTTGAATAGGCTGCGAGACAACATGGTCTACATGCACATCACCCCCCAAAAGAGGAGTGGGATAAGCCAAAGACTATATCAACACGACCATGTTGGTAGACTCGACACTCTCCAAGAGAAGAGTGGGATCGGTTGAAGACTACATCAACGTGACAACTTTCTCAACCACTGGTTGAATAGGATGCGAGGAAACCTTAGAAGACTCAGAATCAGAAGATCTTGCAGACAGGGACCACAGTCTTCGTACCTCTGGAAGGCTAGGGCACAAAGGAGTAAGGCGATCTCCCTTGCAAAAATTACAAGGGAACTTAGGCTTACATCCTATCCGTCAAGGTTTCTAAAAAGAATTAATGCCCCTAACATGACTAGCAGTGGCTGGTTGCTTGTCCCCAACATGACTAGCAGAGGTTGTTGACATATCATTAACATGACTTGCAAAGGTTGGTGATTGGTCGATAACATGAATCACAGAGGCTACAAAATTATTGCCAGTATGACTAGAAATGACTAGACTTTTCCCCCTAGCATGAATTGTAGAGGATGGGTGCTGGTCTTCAACGTGACTTGCAGAGGTTGTGGACCTATCTCCCACATGACTCGCAGAGGTTGGTGATTTATTCTTCCTATTCTTCCTCTTTCTATTTTGTTTAGACTTCCAGTTACTAGTAACTGTACTTTCACCAGAGTCTAGAAAAGGAGGAGGATAAGACTTCATTGACGAAGGAACATCAACATGGTGCCCATGACATAAAGTGCTTAACTGAGAAGCGTCAATATCATTCAGGACATTTGGAATGGTACCCAACCAAACCGATAATCCCACATTCAACCCAGGAATGTACAAAGTGTCCATCAAAGGGACGCCAATGTTTCCAAATAAAGGAAAAGCACAAGAATCCCCTTGTGAAGGGGTTCCTTGGTTAGTATCATCAGGAAATTTAGCCATGAAGATCTTATGCACAGGTTCTCCCCTTGCAGGATCGTTCAAGTTTGTAAAACTCTCACACACTGACTCTTAATGAATCGGTGGTATAAAACAACACCTATAAAGAGGTGGCTCTACGTTTCTAAGCGAAAGACCAAAAATTCCTCATGACCGATAGAGTGGGAGGTCTACCACCTTAGGTCAGAGACCCAAAGCAATGACTGACTAACTCACTATGTAAAACTAGGGAGCAAAAAGCACACACTAAAGATTCCTAAAGGCAAATCAAGCAGAGCACTATCTAGTAGGAAGAACAACTACGCTAGCCAACACTAGAGAAACTTACCGGTGCAAGTAAAACTTGAACATGGAATCACCCTCTGGGTATACTCTACAAAGTGTGACCTGATGTATGACCTAGGTACTGTATTATACCCTCGCAGTCACCCATGTAAGTCCCTAAAATATAGGCAACTAAGTTGCCAGCTTGGAAACAGTCACCAGGCGGGTACATTTGGTAGTCGGGTGGATCACAATGAGAAGGATAACAAGTCCGAAACCTACCAAGGGTATCGAAAGCAAGTGGTCTGGAAGACAACTGAGAATCTCAAATGGATTCGAGGTCCATGAAGCTCCGTAGGAAAATGCGAGCGATAGTATCCCACGACATATCCTCAATATGCGTTCCCCACTACATTTAGTCTGGCTTTGGAGGGGTTATCTCCACTGCCTTTCCTCACGTGACCTCATGTTTAGCCCCTGTGTTAGAGGGGGGTCCTAGATAACTTTCAAATCATTGGACTTTAACACTACCTAACTCAGACTCCAATGTTTGTTTAACGACCTTGAAGAGTTTCCTCTCCAACCTAATTCAAGGCCCTAACCCTAAACTAGTTGATTGACGCTACAAACATAAAAGTCTAGTTAATTTTAGGTTTAGCGTTCATTTTAATGGCTTGATTAACTCAAAAGGTGTGGTAGTGCAACTGATGTTGTTAAGACTCTTGCAAAAAAAAAATGAAACTTACAAGAACACTGGCAAAGAAGGATTATCTTTCTTATTTTTCTTTTGAAATGCTTTCAAGATGAGAAGAAAACACAACACAACACTACGCTAATTTCTTTTTCTTTTTTGGAAATTATTTAAACAAGAAAAACTTGAAATAAATAATTTTTTCTCTTTTCTTTAAAGCAAATGAAAGGGGGAAAAGAAATACAAGACAAGACTAAAACTGACCTTTGGCCCACTGCGGATCGCAGGGAGTCACTAAATACACCAAACAGGATGATCAACAAACTCAAAGTCTCGCTTAAAACCCTTTCAGAAGTAAACACAAGAAATCTTCAAAAAGACAAGCAAACTCACATCTAACCCAAGCTATGACTGTAAAAACAGAGACACTGAACTCTGTCAAGAAACCCTGAGAAGTAAAGCCTCAATCAGAGAATAGGTTGAGTGCCTCTTCTTAAAAACAACCTCTTGATACCGGTAATCTATTGATGCTTAAGTAGTTTGCGTATGTACATGAGCTGTCTATAAAGAAGAGCACACATGTACATGTGCTGACCCACAACAGGCCACGTACACCTCTATATTTATTGAAAAAAGAAAACAAACATATAGACTACCATGGTAGGGAGAACTGGTATGGCACCAATAGGTGACCAAAATCCCTTAAAGACTCAACAGACTCAAAAAGAAACTCAAAAGGTATAAAACCAATCAACCCCAAAAAATCCCCTAAAACCCTAGAGGCTTCCCCAGTATGGTCGTCAGTTCTTCTATTGGGAAAAACCCTCTATGGCTACACCAAGGTTTACAATGTAGGCAGATCACAATCGTCTAAAAGTCTCCTACTTTTCTAACTACCCCAAAAATATCCTAGACTTATGGAAGAAAAATGAGGCTAGCCTGTAAGGTAAGTGTACCTTTACTCCACGTTTGGTGTAGATCCTCTCGTGCTTGAAGGCTCCGCTGATTGCAAACCTCCTCCCAAGGCTAACCTGCATTCAAAGACAAATAAATAGGGAAATACAAGCATACATTTCATACATAGATATGGGTTAGATGTTAGAATAAAAACATAAAACAAATGCAAACATTTGACACATCATGTTCTGGGACAGGAAAAATACTTCTTTTATTGATAATACAATGATTACTTACAACCAGTGATGGCTACGACTCCACGAACTTGGTCTGGGATCCTCTTCACCAAGCTCCAAGTGCACCTCCATGTATCATTCTCCTCTCAACCTTCTTCTTGGGAAATGGAATGGGCTTATGATGGAGGAAAAAGGGCAAAATGGGGAATTTTGATGCAATTCTCACAACAAGGCTGCAAATGCTTGGGGCAAGGAGGAAATGTGAAACGGGAAGAGTTTCACTGTTCTCATGCTTAGATTAGGAATGAGACCCCAACACCTCCTTTTATATGACAAAAGGATGGTTATTCGGTTGGTTGACAAGCTATAGGTGGTGGATTAATTGGGAAACAACCCAATTGCCTGTAATCTCAATGAATTCCTTGCAACTTTTTAATTTTTTGAAACTTTTGCAAGTATACGTGGGCTATAATGGTGCAACTAGCGTACATATGTGGGATGTAGTGGTGCAGTAGGCATGTGTACGTGGACATTAATGGTGCAGGGCACGTACATCTTCAAAAAATGAGTTTGTAAGAAGAGCAACTCAGTAATGGCTTGGAAAAAATAGCAAGTAAGAGGGCCAAGTGCCAGGTATGCATGTCTGTAGAAATTTAGGGTTATAATAATGTAGCATATGAATTAACACATAATTGACACTTATCCTTGATTTAAAAGAACACCAAATGCATGCATACCTTCCACTCTCCTCCCAACCTTAGACCACACTGCTCATAACTCTCAACCGTGGGTCACCCCCGAGCTAGGAATAAACTCCACCTAGTTAAAGGATTCCTATTCTGGCTAAGGTATCTCTGACAAAAAGAAAAATCAATCATAGGTGCCAACTCAAACTAACAACCTATAGTCCCTCATTCCTCACGTGCTTGTCCCACCCCAGTAAGTGTGCCCATTCTCTTCTTAACAATCCCTCAATTTCCCCACTTCCTTTCTGGGGATTCAAAAATAGGACATACAAGAGTTCTCAGAGCCCTAGAGCTATAGTTTGGCACCTTCAGGAATCAATTCCAAATAATTATCTCACCTGGAGAGAATGCTCATGGGCTTGACAACCCATCTATTCAATATCCTATGAGCTTGATAACCTGCTTCTTCAGTCCAACTCCAAAGATAGCCATGGTACAAGTAAACATGTATAGTAACAACAGGGTACAAATAACAACTGAGTGAGTGAAAGAGTGATGATAGAATGCTAGGAAAATGAACTAATTCCAGACTATATGTATGCATGTTCCCAACTTGACACTTGTCATGTTGAGAACTACCTTAGTCCCACTTGTCCCCATCCTTAGAACTTAGGATAGAATAATTATCCATACTTTATACTTTAAGGAATATTAATATAATATTCGTTTGGGCTCAATCCCCCCTAGCTTATCCCCTTATCCTTAAATTTTATACCCCTTTCCCTATCTAGTGGAGTTTATCCCCCCATACTCTTTTACATGGTCAGTCTCCAACAATGATGTGTTTTCATTAATATTTTCATGTGATTACATATTACAATGATGGCCGATTGTCCATTTAACATATGACTCTCCATCCTAATAACCACATAGACACTTTGACCTCAAAATACATATGCACAAAGGAACTCTGGCCCCAAAACCGTGCACTTACTCCATTGTACGTAAACTCAGGGTTGTGCACACACTTCCTTCAATGCACAATCCTCACACACTCACATAGGTGTGCCATACATTATAAAATGTGTGCACTTATTTGGTATAAGATTCCCGCACACTAACTCAATGCATGTAGAACCAAACCAAATACCCTGTACCATCAACTTGTTGGGTATGTGTTATATTATTTTCATGTGTGTGTGTGGGCGCATTAGATTCGACAACTACGTCTGATGATCCTTCTAGTAGTGCTCTTTGTGTCATGTTCGCTGGGTGCTTCCTAGGGTGGTCCCAGGGGGGGCCAGGTATGCCCCCCCTGGTTACGCGTAGCATTCGGGGCAATGCCCCGAATTTTGTTTTGGGCGTTTTTGCTATTTTAGCGGATTTTGCTATTTTTAGCGGATTTTGCTATTTTTAGCGATTTTCTAAATTAATCCCGGATTAAGGGATTAGGGTTTTGGAATCTATGAAATACCTAAAAACATTGTATATATATTGTATGGTGACTGGTGAAATTAATACAATGAAGCGTTGAAAGGTTTTCTCCCGGTTAAGGGTTTCCAGTATAAATCTCTGCGTACTATGTGTATGAGCCATTGATTAATTTCTGTTTTGCTTAAGAATCTATATGCATTTCTTTACTTCACAAGTTTAAAACTTACATGTGGTATCATAGCTCGTTTTTGGCTTCAGAGGGGTGCCTTTGTTGTTGAGGGTTTGGCTTAGTGTTGATAGATCAAGTTTATCTTGGGTCTGTGATAAACCTGGGTTTAGTGGGAGCTTTTGCAGTGGAGATTCGAGTGTAGAAAGAGGAATGGTGAGATCTTCTAGAATCAAGATAGAGAAGTTCAACGGTAAAACCTTTGAGCTATGGAAGCTCAATATGGAGGACCTTCTTGTAGACAAAGAACAATGGATCACTGTGGATCCCGGTACACATCCTATTGGTATGAAACCTACTGGCACACAGTTGACTGGTACACAACCTACCAGTACACCACCTACTGGTATGTCGAAGGAAGATTGGGAGAAGTTGGAAAAAAGAGCAAGGAGTACTATCCGAATCTACCTGGAAGATTCAATGTTGTTGAATGTCTCGGGAGAATCTATAGCCAAGGAACTATGGGATAAGTTAGGGAATTTGTATCAATCAATGTCCCTGGTAAACAAGCTGTTTCATCAAAATAAGTTGTATCATCTTAGGATGGAAGATGGAGATTCTATGACAGAACATCTAAATTCCTTTAATACTCAAGTAAGTCAAATTGTCTCTGCTAATATTACGATTGCAAAAGAAGATAAGTGTATTACCTTGTTATTTTCTTTGCTAGACTCTTGGGATAATCTGGTTGTAGCAATTGGTAGTACCACTCAATATACATTGAAGTATAAGGATGTAGTTGCATCCTTCTTATATGAAGAGATGATGCTGAAAAGAATGGATGGTCATAGCACATATACTTTATCTGTAGGAGGTCGTACCCAAGAAAGGAATCTTGGTAAGTCTTCAGGGGGGGGAAATCTAAATCTATAGGTAGATCTAAGTCTCTAGGAAAATCTTTGAGGAAATGCTAGAGGTGTGGTAAAACATGGCAATATAAGAAAGATTGCAAGTCTAAGAAGGTTGATAAACCAAAGGGATATGATAGTACCTCTTCCACAGAGGCGAAAAACTCCACTGAAGAACGAGGTGATGTTTACCTGACATCTACAGGTACACATGCAAACCATGATGTATGGTTGATCGACTCAGGTGCGTCATACCATATGACCCCTCAAAGGGAGTGGTTCTCTAAATATGAAAAATATGATGGTGGTGGTGTATTCCTAGGAGATGACTCAACAACCAAAATCATGGGACGTGGAAGGGTTAAGTTGCTGCTAAAATATGGGAGGATTATAACTCTCCCCGGGGTTCTACACATTCCAAAACTAGCCAAGAGTCTAATATCTGTAAGCAATTTGGATGATGCAGGAGTGGATACTGTATTTGGAAAGGGCACTTGCAAGATGGTATGAGGAGCAATGGTGTTGATGAGGGGAGTTTAGTGTGGAACTCTGTACAAGTTGTTGGGAAACACTTATACTAATGGGTGTATCAATTCTGTTGTCCCTGAGCAGGTAAATGAAGGAGACAAGACCAATACTGTCTCAGAAAAGAAGACCATCTTGTGGCATCAAATACTGGGGCATATTGGAGAAAAGGGCCTTCGAACACTACATGATAAAGGTATGGTTGAAGGTATGTCTAATTGCACTCTGGATTTTGATTTTTGTGAACATTGCATATATGGTAAACAAAATCGAGTAAGATTCCCATGTGGTGCTACAAGAGTAAAGGGGATCTTAGAGTTGATACACAATGATGTGTTTGGACTTGTTCCTATTCCATCCCTAGGTAAATCTGTGTATTATGTTTCATTCATAAATGATTTCTCAAGGAACACATGGATTTATTTTCTTAGAAAGAAATATGAGGTATTTGATAAATTTAAAGAGTTTAAGGCTTTGGTAGAAAATCGGAGAGAGAATAAAATAAAGGTATTGAGGATAGATAATGGTGGAGAATTCTGCATAAATGAATTCGAAGAATTCTGTAAGAAGTGTGGTAAAGCAAGGAAAAAAACTACTCCATACACACCTCAATAGAATGGAGTTGTATACAGGATGAACAAGACACTGATGGAAAAAGCAAGGAGCATGCTTAGTGGTGCCGAGTTAGGACATGAATTCTAGGCAAAGGCAGTAGGTACAACATGTTACCTGGTCAATAGACCACCTTCATCAATGCTAGATTATAAAACTCCACACGAGGTATGGATTGGAAATAAACCCTCTCTTCAACATCTTAGAGTGTTTGGTTGTGATGCTTATGTACATGTTCCAAAGGAAAATAGGAGTAAGCTGGATAAAAGGCTGAAAAGTGTATCTTTATTGGTTATAAAGATGGCGTGAAAGGTTATAATCTTTGGAACCCAGAAACCAAGAAAATTGTTTACAGTCGAGATGTTGTTTTCAGAGAGCTAAAAGATGTTTCCAAACAGGAATTCCTACCAAGGCCAGAAGAACTTGAGAAAATAGAGTTGTATTTGGATGATGCAAAATCTGAATCATCTGAAGAATATGAAGCAGAAGAAGAAGAACCTCATACCTCAGTATTGAGGAGATCAATGAGGCAAAGGAGGCAACCAAAAAGGTTCATTCCACCCGATTTTTGTTCTATTTTTTCTTTATCTATTACCGATGATGATCCCAGAACTGTCAGGGAAGCAGTGAATTCAGAGGATAGTAAACTATGGAAGAAGGCCATGGTTGAAGAAATGGATGCCTTGGATAAGAATGAGGCATGGGATATAGTTGAGTTGCCAGCTAGAATAAAATATGTTGGTAGCAAATGGTTGTTTAAGAAGAAGTTTAGTGCAGAAGGTAAAGTGGAGAAATACAAAGCTTGGTTAGTAGCAAAAGGTTATTCCCAGGTAGAGGCAATTGACTTTGGTGAGATTTTTTCTCCTGTTGCCAAGTTAACATCTATTAGATTTCTTTTATCTATTGCTACTACTTTTGATCTTGAAGTGGAACAGATTGATGTGAAGACAACATTCCTACATGGGGATCTGGAAGATGAAATCTACGTGAAGCAGCTAGAAGGATTTGTAGTGAAGGGAAAGAAAGAGCTGGTCTGTAAGCTAAATAAGTCACTATATGGTCTGAAACAATCACCTAGGATGTGGTACCAAAAGTTTGACACATACATCCTTGGATTGAAATTTGTGAGAATCAGGGTTGATCACTATGTATATTCCAAGCAGGTTGGTAATCACTTCATTTATGTAGTGTTGTATGTTGATGACATGCTGTTGGTAGGAAATAACATGGATGTTATCAAGGAGGTGAAATCAAAACTATCCTCCAAATTTGACATGAAGGATCTCGGTGCTACTAACTTCATTATGGGAATGGAGATTAAAAGAGATCGTGCAAACATGAAACTCTGGTTGAATCAAAGAAAATATGTAGAGACGATATTGCAGAGGTTTAATATGCATGGAAGTAAACCGATCAAGGTTCCTATTCCTATAGGTGTAAAGTTGTCTGCAGATCAATGTCCCAAGACATAGGAAGAAGAAGAGGACATGTCCCATGTTCCATATGCCAGTGCAGTTGGAAGTTTGATGTATGCAATGGTCTGTACTAGACCATACATTGCACATGCAGTGGGATTTTTGAGCAGGTATGTGTCAAAACTAGGGAAGAAGCATTAGACAACAATAAAGAGGGTCTTCAGGTATTTGAGTGGCACTACCAATTATGGATTGTGCTACCAAGGAAGACCAGGATTGGACAGAGTGGTGGACATAAATGGCTTTGTTTATGCCGACCGGGTTGGAGATCTATATCTTAGAAGATCTACAAGTGGGTATGTGTTTAACCTATTTGGAGGAGCAATCAGTTGGATGAAAAAAATATAGGCTATAGTGGCACTCTAAACTACATAAGCTGAATACATGGAATCCACTCATGCAAGCAAGGAAGTAGTATGGTTACAGAGATTGTGTTCAGGTATTGGGTTGGTACAACAAGCAGTGAGATTATATTGTGACATTCAGAGTATAATATTCCTGGCAAAGAACCCAACTTATCATTCGAAGACAAAGCATATTGATGCTCAATATCACTTTGTGAGAAACATGGTTGAAGAAAATAAGGTGTTGCTGGAAAAGGTTGACACTTTGAAGAATGTTGCAGATTCATTGACAAAGTCTATGAGCACATAAAATTTTTCCCAGTGTAGAGTAACAATGGGCATTGCTGCCATGGATTGTTGACTATATAATCCCGTGGACCCCTGGATGCAAAGAAAACAACAAGTGGGAGAATGTTGGGTATGTGTTATATTCTTTGCATGTGTGTGTGTGTGGGTGCTTCAGATTCAACAACTACGTCTGATGATCCCTCTAGTAGTTCTCTTTGTGTTGTGTGTGCTGGGTGCTTCCTAGGGGGGTCCCAGGGGGGTCCAGGTATGGCCCCCCTGGTTACGTGCAACGCCCCGATTTGTTTTTTTGGGCTTTTTTTCTATTTTTAGCAGTTTTCTAAATTAATCCCGGATTAAGGGATTAGGGTTTTGGTATCTACAGAATACCTAAAAACATTGTATATATATTGTATGGTGAATGGTGAAATTAATACAATGAAGCGTTGAAATGTTTTCTCCTGGTTAAGGGTTTCCGATATAAATCTCTGTGTACTATGTGTATGAGCCATTGATTAATTTCTATTTTTCTTAAGAATCTATATGCATTGCTTTACTTCACAAGTTTAAAACTTACACAACTCACCAACTTATATGTATAATTACATTTACATTTATATGTACACATGGGGTTTGGCCTAGGGGTATTACACCTATGGTCTCTTCTTGTGTTGGTATCTTGGACTAGGACCTTCTTGACAATACTGAGAGCACCATAAGAGGAGGAAGGGTTTATCGAGGGAACATTGAGTAGAGAAAGGAAAGGCCTTATAGTATGCATGAGGGACTGTTTAGTATAGAAAGGCTACATTCTTGGTGTTATGCTTAGTCTAAATAGGAAGGTGTCCATATGATTGAACAAGTGTTAGGGAGATGGCTAGGTGATTTGTTGAGGTGTTGGTTTAACTCTTCAAATTGTCATGGTTGATCACATGAGTTGGCATTATGGTATTATTGAATGAATGCAAGGATGCATTGAGTGAATCTGCACATTGGCACATATGTTTGATTGCATAGTGTGAATGCTTTTTGTGTCGGTAATGCACATATAATGAGTAATATTTGATTGTATTTAATATGTCGATAGCTAAAAGTAATTAAATTATTAGCATATTCTAATGTTGAGATCATTTCATGGGTTGTTGTAAATTTTACAATGAAATGATTATATGCCCGAATACTCATAGTTTGTTTGGTTGATTTAAAAGTTTTGTTAGAGAGGACATATTGTAGGTAGAATTGTCTTGGTTATGGAATTGAGTGTAAGCCCATAAAAAATATTGGTTGCTACCGCATGAAAGTGCTAAAAATTACGAGGAGGATCTCATAGTTATGGAATCTGATTTTTATTTTAAATAGAATTTAAATCTGTGATTGAAATTTTTATGATGGATTCTCATGGTAACTATATATGTATGATACACCTAAGTTGATGGATTTCTCTAGTAAGCATAGCTGATGACCCCTATTAGTTGGAAACCATGGGGAGGATGCTACTATGATGACAATGGAACCCTATGATATACCTTGATCATCATAATCCATTGTTTATTAGAGGTTGCTAGTGGGACACCCCAACATTAAGACTATTTAAGTATATGCTCTTATTGCACATGAAATCCTTGGCAAGATTGATAGATCGAGGGATTGTTTAGCAAAGAGGGGGATTCCCAAGAGAGCGTGAACACCGTAAGGAAGAGGAAACTTGAAAAAACATTCTATGAGAGATTCATGTTATGTGCTAGTTGGGATCAAGAAGGCATTGTATATTTTTGGTTTGTCAAAGAAGATAGTGAGTTGATTCTCACCTTTGAAAGCCATGTGAAGCAAATATATATATTCATATAGATAAGTATTGGGCTTATTTGCATACTTGATGTTGTGTTATGAATACATATAGGATTCATTTATGATTTGGAATTCCTATAGATGGAATAATTGTGCATATAAATAGTTGTGATATGCACGTTCACCTTGATGATTGATGTTGGTATATGCTAAAATGTTGAGGCCTTGGAAGCTTCTCAAGGTAGTGAAAGAAATTGTGGGATACTACTGTATAGATAGCCATCAAATGAAAGAAACCATGAGGAGGAAATCATTGCATATGCAACTAAATAATAGAGACATGAAGACATGGTCTTAGCTGGAAGGAAGAGAACACCAAGGATTGTGTTATACCAAGGGGGAGTGGAATGTAATATCCCAAGTTTGAGCCTTGAATTATAATGTAATAAATCATGTATTATTTATATGATTTGTTCTATAAGATGAGGGTTAAGACATGTGGGATAAGATGTGATGATATCATGTTGTAAATAAGTGAAATGCATTGTATTATTCCTAGTGTGGAGCTCAAGACTAAGGCCCCACTAATGAATATATAAGAGTCCAAGTGGTGGGATAGGTTCACAATGTGGTGGGCATATTTCACATGAGAGGCTCATGATTTTGCAAAAATCATGAAAAAAGGAAAGTGCATAATAGTATAAATACACCAAAATAGTTTCTTGAGGAAGCATTAAAGGGACTATGATACCACAAGACATGGAGAGGTAAGGGGGTTGCTAGTTGATTTGACCTTATCATTGTCCTTGGAGTATTATCCCTTTTTATCCCATGTTTTATTACAACCTTCTTTCCAACCTTTGAATTATTGGTATGGTCTAAGTATAAGAGTTATATTTGTTATAT
>JZKD02S1850443.1:0-10425 GCA_000966675.3 Picea glauca | reverse complement strand
ACTGGGGAAGCTCCTGACACCAAATCAATAGAGAAATCAATTTCTCTCTTTGGTGGAAATCCTGGAATCTCCCCCAAAACATCTTCAAAATCCTTCAAGGTCGGATGGTCTTCAATGCTTGGCATTATATCTTTGGTCCCCTCTTCCATATGGGTTGCAAAAAATTGACATCCCTTCCTAAAACTCTTTTTCAATTGCATATTTTAAATCTCTCTAATAGCTACAACCCTTGGGATGCCTTAAACCTTGTCTTATTGCCCCTATTCATCAAGACAAGTGATTTTCTTGTTGTAATAGTCTAGGACAACTTGGTATTTTTCTAACCAATCCATGCCAATTAGACAATCATATGAACCCAATGGTATGCTGTTCACATCTACCTTTGTGCTAATTCCATTCATATCTATTGGACAATCTTTCACTATATCATTAATTTTCCTCTTAGCCCACGTGGCTAACTAAACTAACCAAGATTTATTATGCCTACTCCTTTGTAAGTGAAATATTTCAACAATGTTAGAGTTTATGTAACTACAGCTAGCTCCAAAATCAATTAAAATTTTCATGAGCTAGTTATCACTCTTACCTTCCACTTCAATCATGGGGAATTGATGTTTTTCTTGCTTGTTTTCTAAGGCTACATAAATCCTTGGCATGTTTCCTCCCATGTCTTCCAATGTTTCAGTCTCTTGAATGTTGTGGAAAGTATTCATTATTTCTCCTTTGTGAGGGAAGTCCCTATATAAGTGATTTCCCTCACATCCCCAACATTGTCCAGGCTGTTGCCTTGGCCTTTTCCTAAATGAATATGCCATCCTAGGCTCATTTTGGGTTGATTGTCCTTGTTGAATTGCTTGTGAGTTGTTCCTATGAAAGGGTGGCTTAAAACTTTTTTTCCTTTGATCCCTTTTTTCTTTCATCTTGCCATTCCATGATTTTTGGAAGACTGACCTTCCTCTTCTTTGCTCATAAAGATGCTTTTATCTCCTTATGGCCTCCTCCAAAGTTTTGGGGTTATCATATTATATCTTGTCACTATAGATGGAAGGTAACCCACTCAGAGACCTTTGGATTTTAGCCTTATCATCCTTTATGAAGCCCACATACTTCAACAACTTAAAGAATCTCTTCTCATATTCATCTATTGTCATGCTTCCCAACTTGAGTTCAAAGAACCATTTCATATTCCTCTCATAGTGATTCTCTCACAATTTTTTCTCCTGGGAATATCCTTTGAATTGCCTCCATGAGACCTTCTTCTCATCAAGGTGCTTATCTTACTTAAGCCAATCCCACCACATAGTTTCCTTTCCTTACAAGTGATAGGTTAAAATTATTGCTTATACCCTTGAGGGGTGATCACGCAGCTGGGAATATTTCTTCATTTCCAATAGCCATGCCTCAACCTCTTCTCCCTTTCTATGCTTATCATTAAAATTCGTTGGCTTGAATTTCCTGAGTTCACCTTGCAAGATATCTTCCTCACGCCTTCTCCTTTGCCTCCTGACATGAGACACACTTGGGATGCTCCTTGGCCCTGAACTTGCATGATCTCTTGTTATGATCAAAATACTCAAGATATCATAAAATAACATAAGTACACACCATGTACATAATGTCAACGTGGAACACAACTCCAATATAGATAAGTTACACAATAACTCCTTAAAGAATAGGGAAACCCCCTCCAAATAACCAAATACCTTTCATACTTCACAATTCACCTCTCAATAATGAATACATGATCTCTTATATATAACTATTCACACTTGCACATGAGGGCCCTTTATCACTAGGCTGACCCTATTGCATATGTATTTACACATTAGATGTACATTTAGTCCCATATATGCCCCCCCTTGGGGTCATATCATATACATTTAGCCTTGGGTCATAACATAGTACCCTCCTTCAAAAATCTTTGTCCTCAAAGCTTTGCATTTAAAGGCTTCACATGTGATGAAACCAAGTAATATGATTTTCTTATGTTCCTACTTTCTTCATTCCATTTTTGATGATATATCCATCCAAAATCAATTCTTTTCGGTCTTAATCTTTGGTGTCTAGTTGTTGAATAATTTTATTTCCTTTGATTCCATGTATTTTTGTTGAAGCTTCTCCAATTTGTAGTCGTTGTTGGTATCTGATAATATCTTGTTGAAGATTAGTTTGGTGATGCCATGGTCCATGAATATTGACAAGTATTCCATCTTCTCACTTTATAATGTTGATATCGTGCTTCTTGTCTTCCTTGAAATGTTTCTTGGTAATGAGAGTGTCGATACAGTTTCACATTTGATGGTCTTCCTTCACTTTGCACATGCATTTTATCTATCTTCTTTTCAGTGACAATGGAATCCTCAATTATCTTTCCTTGGTCTTTGATTACTCTAGCCTTCGAAATAATACCATCATATTTGGCATGTACATCCTCTAGATGGAGTTAAAATTATTCAAGTATCTTTTGTTGACCCTCTTGAATCTTGTCTTCTTTCTCCTTTTGAAGCTGCAATGTGATCCCATCTAACAAATTTTGACGTCCTTCAATTCTGGCTTGTATTTCTGATTTTACCTTATCAATATTTAATTATTCCTCAACCTTCATGAAAATTTCATCTTCCAGTCTTTTGGTAGATTTCCAAGATCCTTCTTTCCTCTTGATTTTGAAAATTCTTCTTTTCTTCTTTCAATCTCTTGACCTCATCCAATAGTTTTTATTATGGTTTCGTAATCTACATATCTCTTCATCTTTCTTTTTCAAATCTTCCCTTGACTCATGATTTTCTCACTTTGATTTACTATTCTTTTCTTGCTTTAAGTTCTTAACCTCCTTAATGAGTGATTCATTAAGGGATCGTATCTTAGATAGCTCCTCACCCTTATTCTTAATCTCTTCCTTTGATTCTTTTAATTCATCTTGAATTCTATACAATTCCTCCATTTTTGCATCCCTAATCCATTTAGTTGAGAAGAGTTTTTCAAATTCTTCCCATGTGCAGTGCCATCTAGTATTTTGATCAAGACTCATCCACCACTTCCAAGATTCATTAAAAAATGATTTCTTGCCTTCAAAGTAGTCATGTCATATTATTTTACCAACCTCAAACATTCCGTAGGATTGATTTCATCTTTATCTTCATCTCCTGTAAATTTAGGTATTTCCATTGTTTCTTAATTGAGGTCTAATCACAACCCTCAAATCAGAACCTCAATATATTACGGATAAATATCTCAAATAGTTGTAATCCTTGTTCCAATATTCTCTTCTATGTGTTATCTTTTCAATGGATTTTGAATCATCTCAATCAAACATTCCAATCAAAAGTTATGATAGTTTTAAGTGAACATACCTTTGAAACCCTGATTTGAAGTCTGTCCTCCTGACCGAGCTTACTTGTGATCTATCTTTGCAATTTTGGCTCTTCTTAGTCTGAAATTGTGACTTATAGTACTCTAAAAATTATTCTCTTCAATTCCACAGGTCTGACCAAAATTGGATGTTCCAAGTGGAAGTTATGGTAACTTCCCCACACCTTGCTGATTTGTTTCCTTTCCAGGAGAGAGAACTTGTACAACATGCCCCGTGCACAATAATTGATCTTAAATTCTGAAAAATGTACCAGACATAGTATGGCCTATCCACTATTTAATGCAATGTCTCTCACTCAATTTGGATAGACTATGAATAATTTATGGCTATTTTACCCATAACACCTCTTTGAGACTAGTCAATAGGACTAGTCAGATACCTTATCTTCCACAAGGTGTATCTACAAACTTAGGATTACCCAGAAGCTGAATTTTTTTATCAAAATACCTTGATAATTTATCTGAAAATGATCCAATTTTCAGGGTTTGAAATGTCACATAAACTTTTTTATAGTGAAAACTCCGAGATGACCAACTTCAGGATGATTCCATAACCCTATCTTACACATGATATAGCTCCGAAATTATAAGGCCTCAAGAGATGAAATTTGTACCCCTCATACCTTGATCCATATACTACATATCTTCCAAGTGGTTCCTTTTGAAATGTCGTAGAAAAACATTTATAGCAAAAATTTCAAGGTCTCTCAGATGCAGTAGCGAAACCCCAAGACCTTGAGCTCTGATACCAAATGTTATGATCCAAATACTCAAGATATCATAAAATAAAAGAAGCACATGCTATGTGCATAATGTCAACATGGAGCACAACTCCAATATAGATAATTTACACAATAAATCAAAGAATAGGGGAACCCCCTTCAAATAACCAAATACCTTTCATACTTCACAATTCACCTCTCAATAATGAATACAAGATCTCTTATATATAGCTATTCACAGTTGCACATGAGGCTCCTTTATCACTAGGCAGACCCTATTACATATGTATTTACACATTACATGTACATTTAGGCCCATATATTCCCCCCCCATGGGGTCATATCATATACATTTATCCTTGGGTCATAACAAATCTCATAGTGGATTTATTTAGCAAATGATGGAATCTGCTCATACTTATTGACTGTCTGTCATTTCCATGATCATCCCTTCTGCTATGGGATCTGGATGTCGTCTATTTTCTAGCATTAGTTTCTTTCTTTGTGTCAGAGTATTTATTGGATTTCCTTTGCAACATATTCAGACTCTACAATATCTCCTCCTATGCTTTCATAATCCTTTCATTATTTTCCCTATAGCTTTGCACTTCCCTCTACATGATTCTCATAGTTACAGGCTCCTGCCTACTTATCCTTCCATTAGAATTTGTCTCAACATTTCCCATGCTGACATGCATACCTATGACATCCTCCTCATGCCTCTAATATCCCTTGACATCTTCCATAAATCTAGTCCTCATATAAGAACCAAAATTATTTCACTGTACCTCTAATTCTACAAGAAATGTGCATGTAATAATTATTGTTGGAACATGCATACTGTAAAACATTTCACTAACTAGGATATAGGTTATTCTTCTTCTCAATTCAAAAATATCACAATTCACTAAGTCAAAATTTGATTCTTTAGATACATTCCTCTCCAAAACAACTCTCCAATGGCGATACTCATTCACAAGTTGCAATTTCCACTCATTGCTCTGTTTTTACCGCTGAAGAAATTAATTTATTACTTTATGAGAAATCGTAGTACCCAATTAAAAATTATGGATTGATATATGGAATCTCCTCCTTAATACCTTTCTGATGACTCGTTTTCTAAAATCCGAGCTCCGAGCTAAAAGTTGTGGTCTGAGTAAGTTTAAACAGTTTCTCATTTTTACCCCTATATGCTACACACGTCTTTTTTTTCTCTTCTTGCACATTTTTACTTACCCATATTCTAAATATGGTTCTATGGTTGTCTTTAATGGTTCATGATATTTCCATAGACTACTTGTGTGTCCCAAATTGACTTTGGAGCGAGGCGTTATGCCCTCTGGAAGTAAATTGGTGCCGAAAATATACCTTGTATTGTTTTAGCTGTAATTTTTTCATAGTAGCTTTGTTTTGCACCCGACATAGCTTGTTGGAAAGATATTTCTGAGTCCTTTCATTTTAAGCTATATATATTATGTGTACCAATGGCACACACATTTCTCTCAATTTCAACTACCTAAAAATGTCGTTTAGGGCCTCAAAATGCCCCTGCAAGTTGTTGACCTTCAAAAATCTTAAAATTTCGTAGAAAATTGACTGTTTTACTATTATAATAGTCTTTTAATTTGACCTGTCAATCTCAAATCAGGATAAATATCACCCATTGATCTCAAATTAGGATAAATATCACCCGTTGATCTAATAAACCTTCCCCAGGACCATACATGAATCTCCATCATTGATCGCCACTCAAATGCAATCTGGATCGTTGATCCGAGCTCCATCGACGATTGATGAAGGATGATTTCCTTTAGACGCGTGAAATACCTTGCCAGTTTCACCAACCCAACCATTGGTCATCAATGATTTTTTTGACAACCAATTTTCCAAGACATCACTAAACCGATGGACTCAACCATCGACCATCGACCGTTCCTATTGGCACATGAAAAAACTTCGCCTACTCAACCATCAACCTTTTCTTGGATGACTTGGCATGACACATGGATGCTGATGTGGCATGCCACATTGATTCTGACATGGCATGAGACACATTCATTCTCTTTTCTTCATCAAATATCGACAACTTCTCTTAGATGAACAAAATACCTTGCCAATTCCACTGACCCGACTATCGACCATCGATGATTTCCTTTGGGACGAGTGAAATGATTTACTGATTCGACCAACCAGACCATCAACCGTTGGCCTTTTCTCTTTTCTAAATTGAAATTTTTTTCCAATCTCGCTGATCCGACCATCGATCATTGACAATTTCTCTTGGCAAACCATTTTTTTCCACGAATTTCATCGAATTCCGATACTTTGAAAATTTTTGACCAAAATCTAGGATGAATTTGGGTCGTTGATCTCTCGGTTAAAATTATTACGACTGTTGATTGACCATACTTCTTCAAACTCCATCGAAGAGTTTCAACTATCAATCTGCTCCATTTCCCAACCACCGAAAATGAATCTAGACTATCAATTTGTTTCATTTTCCCAACCACCGAAAACTTGTAAGTTTTTGGGTCAATCTATAATGAATTTATACCATTGATTTTGAAATCAAACATGATCTCGACTGTCAATCCATTAAAGTTTTCCCAATATTCAATGACCATTAAAACATGAATTTTGACCTTCCAAGTTGAATCTAACTCTTTGTAAGAACACTCCTAACTAAGGACATCTACTCAGTCAAACGATGATTTTTTTTTTTTTTTGTTAATGTGTGTGCGCGTGTAGAAGAAACAACCCCCTCGACTCTACGTCAACACTCGATCCAACAGGACGCAAGTAAGACGAACACAATCAAGACGACCCAACACATCATAGTGACAACAAGAAGCAAATGCCCCCGAACAAGAGGTGGGCAACTAACGACTGTAGGCAGAGATAGACACCAGGGGTTAGGAACAGTGCTGTCACAGAATGGAATAATCCGACAGTAGAGTCACAGTAGTGGAACTGTGCCTTTAAACGGCCCGAGACTACCGATACAGCTCAGAATGTGTCGCAAGAGTGGAATTGTGCCTTTAAACAGCCCGAGACTCTTGATACGACACTGGATTCCTTCCACCGGATCACACACCGACAAAAATACTAAGCTACAAGAGGAGTCTACATCCCACCCGACACGAACAGCCTACGAAATACAACCACCAAGACCTACAAGATCAGGGACAACACGACCTCTATGGGAGACGCAAGTCAGGAGGACTCAAATACCGACCCATCACTATGGAGACCTGAAGACATCAATCAAGACCAACTGCTCCGTTATTTATCATTTAACAGACAAAGACTTTATCAAGGTAAAAGCCAATACTCTCAACCCCCATTAATGGTTATAAGTCATTTGCGCTAGTCCAGGGACAAACCATAATCGTAATCGCATTGCAATTTAGACCATATCATTACCTTTCAATTAAACGAATAAAAGCCTTGCAAATTAACCATCGTGACGAACATACAATTAATCCAATTAACATTGCGATTCTACCGTCATCATTAACATTGCAAATTGGATCAGATACTATTAGGGCAATGTAAACAATATTACCATTGCCGATAAGTAATTATTAATATGGCGGTTCAATAGTTCATCCTTAGCATTGCAATTTAACAATATTAACCATAAATGAACGAGTTAACCTAGCAGTTGAAGCATCAACATTATATTGCAAATTAAACAATATCAATATTAAACTAAACAAGTTAACATGGTAGCTTAGGTACCAACATTGCATTGCATTCAACAATAATAGCATTAATTTAACAAGGTTGATCACGACAGCTTAAGCATCTTCACTATATTCCCCTTTCAACAATAGAAATATTAATTTAAACAATGTTAGCATGGCTTCTTAAGCACCATTATTATATTGCACTTCAAACATTTAATAACATTGAACTAACAAGGTTAACCTGGCAGTTTAGGCATCATCACTAAATTGCCCTTTTAAACAATATCAACATTTAAATCATTGAACATTTTAACTTAGACACTCACGTTTCAATTAAACATTAGAAATAACCATTAATTCATTGAACATTTTAAATTATTTAAATTAACATTCGAAATAAACATTAAACATCAAATAACATTTAAATCTTTGAGCATTAAATCCTTTACACTAACGTTCAAATAGAACGTTTGAATTAAACGATGGAATCATTGAACATTCTAAGGTTATTTAAATTAACAATCGAAATAAACATTTCACCATTGAATTAAACATTTAACTTCATTGAACATTAAAACGTATACCTAACGTTCTAAATAACATTCGAAATAAATTCTTAAAATCATTCGAGATAAACCATTAAAATCCAGTCTAAATTGATAATCATTTTATTGGGCTCTCGGCAATTTATCAGCAAGTTAAGGGCGCTTTAATTTTCCTCCAGCTGTAACGTTGCGGTGGAAAAAGCTGGCATTCAACTCACTGCCCAACGCAGGTTAGTGCACGGCTACCTGACGAACGGTGGGCACTTTCACGCTAACCAATTCAACGGCACAACAACCCAACACCGTCTTACTCGCCATGGAGGAGAAGGGGTTCTGGCAATCCCTTGGGGCACACTGCCCAGGCTCCACGAAAAATGTAACATCGGTACAGCCACGATCCTTCCGACAGTGATGAATTAAATTTTTGTTTTTAAGGTGGAAAGCCAAGGCTTTCCTTAAATTATAGTGTGCTCTAAAACCAGTCGGAAAGGACTCCTCCCTTTATTTTTATATTACCTAACATTCGGCTAAATGCAAGAAGTTTTATAGTGCACGGTGGTTTTACGGACAAATATAACCATGTCCATATTAAAAATAACACATTTAAGGATATCGATATTTAAAAGGTAATACATATAAAATAACGCTATTTTTTTTGACCAAGAATACGCTACAGCTATCTTCCGGACCATCAATTCACTGACAATTATAGAAAAGATTATATTAAAAATAACACAATAAAGTATCAAACTTAAAAGGGCGAAATGTAAAATAACTTTATTTTTAAAACATAAATACCTACAGATGCAGTCCGAACTATTAATTTACTGGCGAAATATAAGAATCACCATATTGAAAATAACACATTAAAAGTATCCGAAATTAAAGGGAGATATGTAAAACAAAGATATTTTAAAGCGCTAAAAATTTGAAAGGACAATACTCAACTGTTCCTGAAACCTTACTTGAGTGGGCCGACCATGGAGTCAATAGTCACGACGGACAATCTTCTTGTTAACGTATTTTATAAAAGAACTCTTGGATTTGTCAAGGTTAATGGCGAAGGTTCTGTCATAATCATATTGTGGATATGTAAAAGTAAGGCCAACCTTTCATTTCAGTTATGGGCCAAAGTTTAGAAGGTTGCAAGAGTTAAATATGCGCAATAGAGGTTGGAACGAAGGCGCAGAAGTGACGGCCCAGAACTGAGGAAAAACGAAAGGGGTAAAAGACGCAGCCATGCCATTGAGTGACAACGTTCAACAAATTTTAATGGTCAGGTCGATCCAATATTAGGGGAGTAATTTAACCCTATCGTTAACTGCCCGTATTGACCATGCCTATTGGACATCGTTAATGAGCCAGGATAGTAACAAGGAACATAATATTGAAACCGCGCTGTTGAACAACAACACTGAAAATAATATGGAACATCAACAATGAGCAACAATAGCTAACAGCAGTAGTGAACAATAATTTTGAACAACATCATCGAGCATCCACAATAAAACAATTTCCGTTAACGGTGATATTAAAACCCTAATTCCTACTGCAAGGGAGAACACATTACTTTTCTGGCAAGGTCGAGCTCTGGGAAGGTTATCAGTCAACGAGGACAGAGGTGAAGGAAGGGATTCCGGTCCCCTTTTTACCCCCCCCCTTCGCCATAAATTTCATCAATAACTAACTATACAATTAGTCTTGAACCCTTCGATAAGAGGGATATTAAAGTTAAAAAAAAAAAAAAAAACGTGTGTTTACATTTATTTACATCTACCCAGAACTAGGAAACCATACACAAAAAAAAACCCCACCCAGGATGCATCGATTCACATGGATAACACATGGAGAACATATTTTCTTACATTGCAAGGTAGGTAAATCAGACGGCCTTTAATCCATTACAATCATGTTCCACTACCAACAGAAATCATAAGCATCCTATTCTATCAAGAACAAGTCCATACCGTTGCCTTATTGTCCGAGTCAAAACCTGTACTGGGTGCTTCCTGCCGCTCCTGTTCCAAGCTGCTCCTGCTCCTGCTTGCCAACCTCAATGAGCTCACCGGTACCTCCCAGCCAAACTCTAGGGGTACTCTT
>JZKD02S1850432.1:51681-86290 GCA_000966675.3 Picea glauca | reverse complement strand
CTGCACCCCCCCCTCTTACCCCCCTGCACAAGCACTCAAACACTACTACTCATGCAAAGAATATAACACATACCCAACAGATCAAGTTTAGCCTGGACCAAGCAAGGACAAAATTTAGAAAAAGGTACATCATACTTTCTTCCTTTTTTTCCTTTAACTAGTTTAGCTACATTTAAAGGAATGTCAGTGTTCAATGTTATCATTTTTCTGTCTTGGTCATAGGGGTCTAGGATCCAAGAGGACATTCACCTATTCATAGGGGGATTTTCCTACAACAAAAATCGACGACCATACTGGGGATCGAAGCCTTCGATTTCAGTTTCTTTCCTTGGTCTTGTCTTGGATTTTTCTCGTCTTCAGATCCTACTCACTGTATCTTTTCTCTTTTATACATTTGTTGTCAGTCCTTAAGTCATCTCACACAAATTGATGATCAAAGCCTTCCCGAGTTTTGTTTTCTAGGTTGATTCTTTTTTCATTCTAAAAAACTTGCTCCCTTCTTCTTTTACAACCAGAGCGTTGATTTCAGTATTAGAGCTCCTATGATGTGCTTTAGGGAGCATTGTAGCGCTCTAGTGCTGATACAACCATAGCGTCAAATTTTCTCCCTTTTGAAAAATTGTTGGATACATGTGCTAGGTGTGCTTTTTTGGGTTTTTCTTGTGCTCAGGACTTGGTCTGTCAGCTTGTGTCTTCAATAAAGCTTGCATCTTGTTTCTTTTTAAGACTTTTTTTTATCTTTGTTTGGAATTTTAAAAATATTTCCTTGTTTTGAAATCACTCTTTCTCTTTGAGATTTTGAGTTCGTTTTCAATACTTTCTCGTTCATCTGATCATTTGAAAGTTGTTACAAGGAAGCTCAGAGATCTTTGTACTGTTCCATTTGGTCGTTGATCTTGGTATCTTTCCAAGCAAATTTTTGGAGTGAGTTTTTGTTATTTTGGATTTCTTTTGAAAAGTTTGGATTTGTTTTTTACTTCTTATTTGATTGTTGTGAGAGTGTTCTTTTTTTTTATGTGATACTTGCTTCCAATTGTCTAAAAACTGCAATAGTGAAATCTTGTTGTCATAAGAAGCATTTAAATCAAATCAATTAATTCTCATATTCAAACAAAAAGATATATTTTTCATGATTGGTTTTTGGATATTAGAAACAATTTCTGAATAATTTAGTATTGAATTGGATTCTTGTTGAAACCAATTGCATGAAATTTCTACATTCTTGTGTTTGATAGTGAAAGAAAGAAAAGTCTTCTCCTTCCCATAAATAGAAGTTCATTGAAAGAAACAATTTCTTATCATTTTTCTTTTGCTTCTTTGGGATTTTGAGTTGTAACATCATCAGTTTCACTCTCATTCACCTATGAGTAAAGAAAAACCACTAAAATCAATGCTAATTAAAATTTATCTAGAAACTTTTTCATTTTAGATTCTTCCACCAACATTAAACTAGGATTAGTGCTTTGGATTTGGATGTTAGTACAACTCTCCAAAGAATTCAAAACAAACTTAGCATCTTGCGATAGGGAGAGAAAATCCATTTTTTGTATAAGAATAGTTGGGATCCCCCTCTCACACAGGGGTTACACATGAGATCACATTCGAGAGAGCCACAAAGATTATCCCTCCGAGTTTTAACCAATCTTAGTAGTCAGATCGTATATTGGGGGTTCTTCTTGAGGTTCAACTGTCTTCATTTGGTCTCGGTGCTTCATGAATCTTGAATCCATTCGGGGTCCTCTGGAGTTCTACCGGTCCACTTGTCCTCAGTTCTCTTGAAGGATTTCAGAATTGTTATCTTGCCCATACGTTTGGACTGGACTGTTGATTGTACCCACCCATAGGCTGACTACAAGTTAGTGTCCTTATTAGCCATAATCTGTAGGGTCTTTACACAAGGTGATGGTGAATGAAAGTCTTCGTTGTACCTAGAAAAGACGTTGGTCAAACTCACTCGGGCTCCTTGGAGAGTAAATCCACGATTATTGTGTGGAAGCTTGCACCAAGGCATAAGTCTGTTAAGTAGGTCACCAACGTAATTTTTCCACCCGCTCATATCCTAGCCCCTTCTCAATTTGATCATGCAATGTTGGATTTCATCACCAAGTAGTACAGTCATTGAGAGAAGGTTTTGTTTTCTTGTTGATTCTCCTAGAGTTTTAAGCGTGTGTTGTTGATTTATTTAATAATCTGTCTAAATTGAGATTGTAGATGATAAAGGTCTTCGTAGATCACGTAATATGCAAGGGTTTCCTCCAGAAGGCTACAAACCTTTACCTCCTAATTCACTAGAAGACATTTATGTTGAAGAGGTAGAAAATCGCTCTGACGCTGGAAGCACTGCTACCCCTTTGTTATAAAATCATGAAAGAACCTTGGTTATGGTTGAGAATTCCATTCCTCATACTACCCATGTGTCAGAAGCTCCTCTCGAACCACTTCTTGTTCGATTGGACTCATTCGGTAACATAATAGAAGAAGAAGTTCAACGTTTGTCGTCAATGCCCCGAAACACAAATGGAAGACATGCAACATGATTATGATGAGTACATAACTCCTATTCGGTCTGCTGGCATGGAAAATCCACAACAAACACATGTTCGTTCCATATGGAGGACTCCATCGGGACGTGATATTTATGGACATTTTTACTTTAGTCGACCACCTCTTGATCCTCATAACCCTCTTTCCTATGCTAATGTTGAGGCATGATCGTCTGACCAGAATATTAATCATCCCATCGAACAAGTAGTCGATCTTGCTGCTACGTCAGCACAAATCCAATTTAATGCTGGAGTCATAACACCTAATCATGTACAAGGTACTTCAACCATTACTTCCACCACTACACCTCTTCACACTACAACTCCTTATGTTCCATAGAATCCTTTTGGAACAACTTTGAATCTTAGAATACATGCCCTTTACATACACACACAATCAACTACAGGACAAATCCCGACCGAGGGGAAACCATCATCTAGTGGGCCTATCCCTCCCAGGGGACAGTCACCCTTGCACATACCTGTCAGGGGACAACCCCCTTTTATTGGTCAAACCACAATTGTCACACAACCTATGGCAGGGGGGAAATCTTATTTTACCGGAAACCCTTCATAACCCTAGGGAGTACCTCAAGGAGGTATGTTTAATCAAGTTACCAAGGGGATAAATCATACCATAACCCACAAGGAGGAGTACCAAATCCTGTTCCTTCCGAATTGTATTTTGAACAACCTTATCCGAGTGTCCCAAATCCAACCTGGGGTCCTCAAAAACAACAACCTTATCCTCCTCAAGGGTATAATGTTTACCCTCTGCAGGGAAAAATTGTTTACCCTCCTCAACGGAAAACTATTTATCCCCCACAACCAAATCAATTGACTTATACTCCTCAGAATCAACCTAGTTTCACTCCACTCATGAATGTTTCTCAACAACAATCGAATCCTGCTTATACCGGTAAAAAAAAAAACATATATGGAAGGGCCTACTGGATACAATTACCCACCTCAACCAGTTTATGTCCCCACTAGTGTCCCTATGCCGCATTAGTATCACCCTCAGGTTAACCAACAACTACCTTTTTTCGCCACGATGGATCTACTAGATTTTTCTTGGTTGACAAATGATCCCATATTACATTTTCCTTTTTGGCTAGTAATTTATGCTAAATTACCTTCTGACATCCCCAAATTTGACGGTAAACCTGGGGAAGACCCGAACAACCATGTTATGACATTCCATCTTTGGTGTTCATCAAACTCACTGATGGATGATTCTATACATTTGCGTCTTTTCTAGCGCACACTCATGGGCTCCGTAAAAAAATGGTACATTGAACTTCAATGTGGTTCCTTTCAAGACTTCAACTCTCTAGCTATGGATTTTCTCATGCATTTTCAATTACCCATCCATTACGAGATGGGTACTGAACTTTTAACCTCCCTTCGTCAAATGAAATATGTACATAGCTCTGATCACATTCATGAGTGGCGATGACGACGAAGGTTGATTAAAGCGACCATTGATGACGACGAAGGTTGATTAAAGCGACCATTCCTAACCAACTATTGTCGGAGTGGTTTACTAAATCTCTTTGACCCCCAATTTCTTGTGACGTCGTATGGGTGGTGTGGCCACTGAGGAAGAATCCATTGTCCGAGCCCAGTATTTAGATTTGGTTTACTGCCAATCTAGCACTTTGTATGAGTTAATACTAAATGCTCCTCGTACTCCTTTCTATCCATCCAAACCTTCTTCCACAACACATGCAAATGGATTCATCGGTATCATCAAAACCCAATCTTCATCACAGTTGAACATAATGACTAATCACTCTATTTTTGCACCCATCACCAGTTCGACTTCACTCTCCTCCACCTCCCCACCATCTCAAATATCTAAGGTGAATGTAGTCCAATCTGCCTCTTCACAACAATCCGAGGGCAAGAAGAAAACAAAAAATAAACCCAAAAAGAGTAATAATAATAATGAAAAT
Source organism: Picea glauca (assembly GCA_000966675.3). Taxonomy (NCBI): domain Eukaryota; kingdom Viridiplantae; phylum Streptophyta; class Pinopsida; order Pinales; family Pinaceae; genus Picea; species Picea glauca. Next base: position 81,789 of record JZKD02S1850432.1, on the reverse strand, counting down.
AAAAAAACACAAACTTCACCCCCTGCTGCTGACAAGCAAACACAACAAAAACAAAAATTCTCGTGTCTCATTTGTGGTGATGATCATTACACTCGAGATTGTCCTCATCACGATGAAGTTTCAAATTTTTTTAAAAGGAATTCCCAACCCAATGTGTTAATACAACCTTTTCCTGGGCAACAATATATGGTTACTCAAGCCCTTGCCCCTCCAACAGGGGGAAATGCCATCCATCCTCTTATTGAGGAAGCCTCATCAAGTGCTCATATTTATATGTTCAATGGGATCGATTTAACCACTCATAATACCACGTATGACACGCCGACTAAACCTGATAAAGAAAATTTCACTAACGGTACCCCACCGGATCCATATCCTACCATAGCTAGTCCTCCATCTAGGTCACTTCATATTGAGAAACCCACTTTCGACTCTATTTTACGCCCTCCCAAGAGAACTATTCACAAATCAACTTTTAACCCTAGTTCATGTGCCGCCCAAAACTACAACATTGTTGAAGATTTGGATCAAGCAACGTGTGCTATGTCTTCTCTTGAAGTTCTACAACATTGCCCAAGTCAACATAGAACGCTCTTGGCCGCCATTGACGCCATTGATCCTGACTCATCAAATAATATCACGTTTAACCTTGGTAACTTCAAGTCATGACTTTCTCGCCAACTTTGTTTTCAAATTGATGTAGTTGTTCATAACCAACACATTCACCACACCATATTGGATGAGGGAGATTCCACTTGTGTCATGTCATTATCTTGTTGGAAAGGATTAAAATCACCTACGCTTAACCAATCTCATACAATGTTATGAGCTTTTGATGGGTGAGGTTTTCATCCTCATGGACTCTTATAGTCCTTAGTCATTTAGTTGGGAGGTAAGACCATCTTTGTCGATGTAGAGGTAGTCGATGCTCCCCTTGATTACAACTTGTTTTTAAGAAGAAGTTGGTTTTATGCCATGACCGTCGTCGCTTCATTGGTGTTTCGATGTGTACAATTCCCCCATCAAGGTAAAATTGTCACTATCGACTAGTTATATTATTGTACCCTTGACGCTCACACTCCCGCCACCAACAATATTCCTTTCTTGGGAGATAGTAAGATCACTTATGAGAGTGTTGGTGTAGGTCTTTTAAAAGATTCTTCCCTTATGGGTACTTTCCCTGCACCACTTCCTCCCACCACACAACACATTTCCATGATCAATAGGATCTCAACTATGACATACCAATCTTTCGAATCATCTGATCCTTGGGTTGTACCTATTCCTTTGGAATTCGATGCACTAGGTGATGCTATGCCACTTAGTCCTACTGAGGCTTCATATGATGCAATCCAATCTAACTCTCCTTCTTTGGACGACCAACATCTGTTGGCATCCAACACTTATTCGTTGCCATCTTGGTTGGATTCCTTATCCTCTTCTTTCGAATACATCCTACGGATTTTTCCATCAAACGAATCCATTATGGAAATGATTAGTATCGACGAGGTACCTTGGGATGATAACCACCATCGATCATATTTTCTTCTCAGTCTAGATGAAATTCACTAAGATATACATTCTATCTTCCCCCTCAATGTTATCGATTCTCCCCAATCTCCTATACTTAGCCAGGATACTACTTCCAAGGGGAATTTAGGAAAAATCTCTTCTATCATCGCTATCGATATTTCAATCAAAGAAGGTATCGTAGAAAATATTCATCTCAGTGCTAATTGTTCGCCCGAGGAAGTGGAAGCTTTCACCACTTTATTTAAAGAATTCTACAATGTATTTGCTTGGAGCTACGAAGAAATGTCACAGATTGATCCATCAATTGTTGTGCATGAGATAAAAAATTACCCAGGCGTTAAACCTATATAAAAAAAAAACTTCACCTGGTTCATCCTAATAAAACTGCGACCATAGAGGCAGAAGTTGAAAATGTTGAAATCTGGCTTTATCTATCCTGTCACCTTGACATAATGGGTTTCTAACATCGTTCCGGTTGCTAAAAAACAAGGAACCATTCGTGTCTATGTCAATTATAGGGGTCTCAACAAGGCTTGTCCAAAAGACAATTACCCTACACCTTTCATCAACCAAATCATTGACAATTGCAATGGTAGCATTATCTTTTCTTTCATGGATGGATTTTTAGGGTATAACCAGATTGATATTTTTCCAACTGATCAACATAAGACAACCTTCATCTGCCCATCGGGAACTTTTGCTTATCGGAAACTACCTTTTGGTCTAAAAAACCGTTGGTGCTACATTCCAGCGGGCCATGTTGTATGTCTTCCACAATATCAAACATATTGCACTACCTCGATGATTTACCCACTCATTCATCTAATTGACAAAATCATATTGATCATTTATGAGCCATTTTTATTTGATGTCAATTCTACCGTATCCTCTTGAACCCCCCAAAATGCATCTTCGCTGTCAAATCAGGTCGACTCCTTAGTTTTGTCGTCTCCAAAGATGGGATTAGGGTGGATCCCTTAAAAATTAAAGTTATTCTTGCTTTATCCCCTCCCAACAATCTAACCCAACTACAAAGTTTGCAAGGGAAAACAAACTTTCTTCGCCATTTTATATGTAATTACGCTGAGCTTACTAAAGGATTTATGTGATTGTTGCAGAAAGACACTCTTTTCATCTAGGATGGCACTTCTCAATCATATTTTGATGCTCTTAAACACACATTGACCCATACACCTCTCTTACACCCTCCAAATTATGCACGAGATTATATCCTTTATTTGGCAGCCTCTACTTCCACTATTTCTATGGTGTTAGTTCAAGAGGATCCTAACGATGATGAACATGTGATCTATTATCTAAGAAATATTCTATCCAGTCCCGAGCTTTGATATTCATATGTTGAAAAGTTGGCTCTGGAAGTTGTCATTTCCATCTAGAGATTTCGCCATTATATCTTGTTACGCACTACCACGGTAATTGCGGACTCAAACCCCATGTACCATATTCTGACACGTCAAGTCCTTGGGGAAAATATTCCAAATGGATCATTATTCTTCAAGAATTCGATCTCAAGTTTTCCAAGTCAAAAGATAAAAAGTCATTGGTTTTTGTAGAGCTTATCTGCGATCTTCCCCATGCTGATGAAGATACTAAGCCCATTGATTCTCTTCCCGATTAATCCATGTTCCTCATTAGCACGTCAGACCCTTGGTATGGAGATATTCTTCTCTATCTTCAGACCCAACATTTCCATCCCAATATCTCACGTGACGAACGTCGTCGTATTCACCACCATTCTAAATGTTACCTTATCATTGGTGACACTTTGTATCGCCATGGTATTGATACTATCCTACGACGTTGCTTAACCCACGACGAGGATGAGTGTGTTTTGAACAAATGTCACCTTGGATTTTGTGGCGGTCACCTTTCTGGGATAGCTACAACTCAGAAAATATTATGTGCTGGTTATTTTTGGCCCTCCATATTCAAAGATTGTATTGAGGCTGCCAAACGATTCCCACCCTATCAAGTTTTTCACAAAAAGGCACATTGACGCCTTTGCCAAATCTGCTTCGTTGCATCCCATTATCGCCCTTGACGCCTTTGCCAAATGGGGCATTGATTTTATCCAGTGTAATCCTACCTTAGTCAGGGGGCACGTTTATATCATCGTTGTCGTTGATTGTTTCACTAAATGGGCTGAGGCTATGCCTACATTTCTTAATGATGGATGTACTGCAAATATCTTCATTTTTAACCACATCATCACTCGATTTGGTGTTCCAAAAGCCATTGTCACTGATCACGGTTCACATTTTCAAAACCAAATGATGAGTGGGTTACATGTCAAGTTGGGTTTTCACCATGAAAACTCATCCCCCTACTATCGTCAAGCAAACATACAAGTTGAAGCTATCAACAAAATCCTTAAAACCATGATTCAACGCATGGTGGGGGAAAACAAAACTTCTTGACACTTGTAAATTTTCTCTACCCTCTAGGCTTACCACACATTAGTGAAAACTACAACTGGATTCACTCCATTCCAATTGGTATATGGCATCGAAGCAATGTTACCAATCGAGTGTGAGATCCCTTCGTTGAAACTCACTATAGAACTCTTGCCTCAAACCTCTGCTGAAGAGGAACAATTCCTATATTTAACTAAGTTGGACGAAACATGTCGTGATGCTGATCTCATTAACAAGATGTATCAAAAACAAATGAAGAGTCAATATGACAAATCTGTTCAACCTCGTACTTTCGCAGAAGGAGACCTAGTCCTTGTTTATGACCAGGCTCACGACAAGTAAGGGACATGAAAGTTAGAACCTCTGTGGCATGGACTCTATATCATAAAATGTGTATTACATAGAGGTTCCTATGAGCTAGTTGACTACGATAGAATATCTCTTGGTGAACCCCGTAATGGACTTTACCTCAAGAAGTACTATGCATAGAACACCTGGCATGTGTGCTTTGTACACTATTGTACTATATTTTTTATTTGGTGTGTCTTTTCTCTTGCGTGTAAGAGTTTTGTTTTAGCCACTTATACTTTGTCTTATGATTTCATGCATAGACGAAATCTCCCTTTCCCATCTTTGCCAGGTTTGCAGATGGTGCTAGTCAGCACACCCAGAACATTGCTTCTGCAACTTGGGTCATTTACCACTTTGATGAGTTGGTGAGTTTAGGAGGCATTTTCTTAGGATCGACAACCAATAACGTGGCAGAATATCACACTGTCATTGGACTTCTAACTGAGGCCTCCTTTCTAGGTATATCTCATATAATCATCAATCTAGACTCTTAACTCGTGGTTTGTCAGCTTAATTGAGTTTATGCCGTTCACAACCCTTTTATATTGCATCTCCACCTAAGAGTTCGTCGTCTTCAAAGAATGTTTGAATTTACACAATACAAGAACATACCAAGAGAACTCAACACAACATCGGATTCGCGAACAAATTATATTTTGGATCGGTATCTTGCGCATATATAATTTTTTTAAAAGAAGATGAATCACATGTACATTAAAAACATCACACAAGATAATTTGTAACATCATTGGCACCAAAAAACTCATATATATATATATATATATATATAATGCATGATAGAAAAAGTTTGTTTACATCAAAAAGTATATAATAGGGAAAAATATGGGCCCTCATGCCCATGATATCATCATGAAAAGACTACAAAAAATATGGAGGATCCTAGTCCTACTGCACCACGTTGTGCTCCGAGAAGCACACCACTACATGGGCCACTCATTGAAGCAAGTGGTTTAAACTCTCAGGAACCCCTATTGTATGCCTCTATAGATGAAGAGGTACGTCTTGCCTCCTGAGAGGTGGGACACCGATAGTGAGACCTCAAAGGTTCCTCTCAACCTCCTGGAGTCCTCCCACTGCCACCTCATTCTCCACAACTATCTGGACGTCTCCACAACGCCCTAGTGCCGGAATCTCTGTCGGATGTGATGTGCCTCTGTCTACATGATGAAAAAAAACATCTATTAAAATCCCTCTTTTTACACATAAAAATAAGATAAAATATAAAATCAAAAACACATGACAAGGTTTGTTTTTCGCACCTGACATATCCCAGTCGATGCCCTATGGAAGCACTGAGTCCACACTACCCCAAAAATCTAGTCCAGCATATGGAAAGTCCTTGATAACAATTAATTTCCTTCTCCACCAAGCGAAGAAGTCAGCCGTGAACTTGAACTCTGATTCGGTCCCCAATCTCGGGGACAAACTTGTCCATCTTTCCATACGTGGATCAGTCGTCGGTCATGCAATCATCACAATCTGTGGCTGCATCTGGGGTATTCTCTCCAAAAATAATGAAACCAAGAAAGAGCCATAGCCAAACTGTTTCTGCCTCCCAATCCCACACTTCGTAATCTGGTCCTTCATGTTTCAAAGGAATCCTGCACTCAAGTTAAATAATCTAGGCTCCACACACTGTAGAGCATAATACATTTAATATTTTGAGACCAAATGTGCACTTGTATTACCTGCCAGATTGGTAATGGAAAATAAAATTGATCTTAGTGCCAAATCTCTCACATCCTTGATCACGATTTGTCCCTCGACTAATCGTGACACTGGAATACAGTGGTCTGCCACATACACCTTGGTAGGCTGAGGAGTTTCCCGATGCCCAGAAAAAAGGATAGGAGCCCCTCTTCTTGAGAGGTCGGTCTAGAAGTACACATCATTGAGATCAATTTTGAGCATTTGTGGTCCAATACAGAATGCTTGTTCGACATCGTCCCATAGTCTAATCAGGTACTCAAGTAATAAAACTTCTTTCTTCATTTTTTGTAGTTTAAAATACTTGAGGAGGCCATAGTTCCTCAAAGCCTTGCTCGCTTGAGGGTCTTGCAATGTGGCAATATCATCGAGCTCATGCTCGTTTTCTTTCCATTCAATCATGGTTCCAATCCGTGTAAACTGCAAAATAATCATTTAAAAGCTTTTAGTCAATCTCTTATAGAAAAAAATTGGGTATTTTTTAGCCTAAAAAGAAACATTTTTTTTTTTCGTTCTGCGCCGATGCTCCCCTAATCTTATTCACAGGGCACTAGTGCTCCCTAGGTACACACACCAGGGCACCGAAAACTCGATCATTGCCCTCCTCACCCCTTTGAGGGAGCACCAATCCAGTTCGGTGCCTAGGGCTTCCTAAGGAGCCCAGAACAGCTTAAAAACTACCTAAAATCCCATTTTTAAACCATGAAAATTAACTAGAATGGAAAAGTGGCCAACCTAATCTAGACAGTTTCAAAAATGGTCAACCACAGCTCCGGTGCTCACAGCTTGAAAATCACCTTCCAAAGGTTGAAAATACCAAAACTAGAAGAAATTGGTGAAAATGAAATGGTAAATGAATTTTCTAACCCTATTTCACTATTATAGGGTTTATTTTTTGCTAATATAAAGTTTCTTTTGGGTTTTAAAATCTTTTTTGAAGATTCACTAATACCCTGGATGTAGAATTGTCTATATTTGCAGGCCTCAAAGCAATATCTTTTTTGATAAACCTTGTAACATTGACGAGCACAATCTTTGTTCTTTCTCACGCTCGAAAAAAACATGAGAATGTAACCGAGTAGACTTTTATTTATTTTTCGGACTCGTAAAGGTTACACGAAAAAGGAAACCCCTAGAGTCTCCTTTAAGCTCTTTTCAGAATCTCTAAACATGAAAATATTGTCGAGTGATCTTTCTTCCTTTCACACTCATTTAAAAGGTTTTGAAAGGGCATCTCTCGAGTATCAGTTTATCTCCTTTTCAGACTCTGGAGACTAAATTTACGAAAAAGGACAACCCTAGAGTCATCTTTAAGTTCTTTTTAGACTCTCTAAACATGAAAAACCACAAAGTTTTACTTCTCTAGACTCGTTAAAATCACACATTGAAGGGCCCATATGGGACTGAACCCTTACTTCTTCCAGTTCGTTAAACAAAGGAAGAGGAACTTACCGAAGGTGAGTCATCTCGAGCATGTGTTATCCTCCTCGAGCTCATAAAAACAAAAAGAGGTACTCATCTATCTGTATGGGGAAAAAATTGAAGGAAGCAAGCCAAACTATCATTTAGAATTGTCACAAGTCACTCTTGCAGTCGCCCTTGAACACATCACATTGTTTCAACCATTTTGAACACTTGGATAACCCGTTGAACCTCTGCACTGAACCAATCCCCTGAGTCATTTTCACTCTTTTGGGTCACTCAATGAATATCATAGTATCCACTACATTATGTTTTGGTCCATGTTACCTTTCTGCTACCGAGTCATGTTGTGCCTCAGTGTTCAAGGGAAGTATCCACCTCGAGAGTCAACCATCACAAATTTTCATTTTCAATACCTGTGTTAGTCCATACTCATTTGATTCACCATCTTACATCTCTATGTCAGTTTCGTGTCATTGATGGTGGATACATCAAGGCCCTCCTTCGACGAGTCTTTTCCTGTCAAATTCAACACATCATCTAGGAATTTGACTTAGAAACTAGTTATTACCTTGGGACCTGCATGCCTTAATGGCAGACCTCCTTGCCTCCGACAGTAGGTTTTCATCATTGAACTCTAATCGGATGATTCCGCGAATGTCCGACTTTATCTCATTTTCACATTCGTTGGATTGTACTAGAGTACCTTGGGAATCATTGACATCACTGGTGATTTCCCTCACACTTGTTAACAATTTACCTCATTGACCGGTAATCAAGTGGTTTCTACCATGTTCGACATCAAGACACTTATTCACATGGTTAGATTCGTACTACATCGGGATTGGGACGAAGACCCTGGGTTAAGATTTCACTTTGTTATCTTCTTTCCCAGGCTATGAAGGAAATCTTTTGAGAATATTGATATACTATCACATATATCCACTTTGTGTTGGTCCGTGGCTATATTTTATCATCTTGTAGATCCACTGGGTATTTCTCGTGGCTACGATCAGTTCATGTCATGGAGGTATAGATCCACATTGTATATTTGGTGGCTATACCCTTAGTCAGTATGATTATGGATTTGCAATGTATTTGATGGTGGCCATACCTTAAGTCCTTTATCACTCAGGCATAGGTATACATGCCTTGGGTTTGAAACATATGATAACAATTGTTTGATGGTTGTTTTCAGCTTCTACCAGGTTCTCCGACTCCATACCCTTGCTTCAAAAAGCGCTTCAGTCATTAGATTATATATTTATGACCTCACACTTTGGGGGGAAATCTGTCACACGTCAAAATTCCTCACTTCGATAATGTCCCATCATCATTATCGTAAGTGTCACACTTTTGTCGCAAGTGTCTCAAACATTTTATTTTCGTCCTGCATATGTCACATTGCAGACGACACCATAAGAACACTTGGTACACCCTCTAAGACTTGATAGAAGAGGAAAACACATCATTTGGCAAGCTTATACATTATTTTCCTTGGGAAATTATCATCTTAAACAAATTTTTGGAGATCAACGCTCCCCTTCTCACTCATAGGGAGTGCTAGTGCTCCTTTTACACTTAACAGGGAGTGTTGTAACGCTGTGTTGCCAGCTTTGAGGGAGCGCTGATTGGATGAGAGATTATTGGGGAGAAATGCCCCTTATCTCTAAGGACAACTAGAAAAGATCCAAGCTGGTGTTGGGCTCGTGATTTGGTTAATTAATGATGTTGATTAAATCCTTTTTGACTAGTATTATATATGTATTAATAACCATTTTGAATAAGTTTTGAAGGATTTCATATCAAATCATCATAGCTTATACCAGGTACATGTAATTGATGTTTTGTGATGGTTTTGAGTTTAATTCAGTTTGATTTAATGATTATGAGAAGCTAATGCACGATATGTGTGTCACAAGGAAAAATCGCAAGGCATTTTTCCATCCAGTAGCTCGTCTGGTACTCCATCTGACACTGCGTCTGGTACTTCATCTGGCACTGCGTCCGACACTACATCCAACATTAAAAATGTGGGTGAGTTGGTGGTTGTTATATCGACAGCTTGTGCTAGGCGAATCAACGACATGGGTTTTGTTCACCCTCGTGGCCTCCAGCTACTGATCTCTTGACATCTCAGATTAAGTTGTTATGCTAAGCATTGAGTGGTTCATTCAGTTTCTAGAAGCCAAAGGCAATTATAGCGTATTTAATGGAATTTTCCACTTTTAGAGGAGGTCAACCCTTCCAGTGGTTGACCTCTCGAATTGTAACTATTATCAATACCACAATAGTGGTCATACAAAGTTTCAAGAGTTGTTAGAATTGTTTTTCTATGTAAACTCAGACATTTCCATAAACTTGTGTTAGACTGCGTTTTTTATTTAATGACCAAAACCATGTTGATTTAGCTCATGATTTGTTGTTTAGGAGTAGCCATGACCTGCTGGGGGCCCCACCAGTGGTCTGGGTGAATACTTAGATAGTTAGTTTGTGTATTTCAGTTGTGCAATTATCATTTCTTCAATTTCCTGTTATATGTGTTTTTATCATTTTACATGATGTGTGTTTGTTGTTCATCATTTAATTGTTTAAATTTCCTTTTTACAGGTTGCTTGAGACAATTGTTAGTATGTTGTGTCTTTTTAATTATTAGTAAATATCTTGCAAGATTAGCTACTAACCTTGTTGTGTGATTAAATGCTAATTTGAATTTCTGTAGGTTGAAATAGAATAACTAAAACAAAGTATTAAGTTAATATAGAGAACAGAGTTTCTTTGGCAAAGTTTCGACGGATGAATAGTTGCTAGCTTTGATTTTAATTCTCAGTTTGCTTATCATTTTTGTTGTAGTATGTTGAGGTAGAAGTAGAATTTAAATTATGCTTTTTTATAAGCATTTTAACTTGCAATTTGAATTGTTAATAATAGGATTAGCTTAGTTTATTTTATGAAATTTCCATTCTAGATTTAAATTGTAATTTTAAATAAAAGTTTGAGTTTGAGTTAAGTTTTAGTTACGAGTTTCTAATCATGTGAATTTGATTACATTAGCATAAGAGTGCATTTGAATTAAGTAGAATAACGTTTTCTTATCATTGATGATTAATGCATAAATTGAGGGATCACATGGATTTTCAGGATAGTTGATATTTCTTCTATGATGGCTAAGCTCTCGTTAGATTGCTTGATTCATACTTTCCATTTTTCCATATAAGTTAATATTGAAATTATTCCTCGTGAGCTATCACTAATCGTTAGATGTCATCGTGATGTCATAAGACACCGAAGACATAATCATCATATTTGAAATTTCTTGTTATTTTAGCTTAAGAATAGTTGTTGATTAATCTTTGAATATCGTCATGATACTCTTAATTAAATAGATTAAGATTTCCTTTCACAGATTAAAAGTAATTATGAGTTTTATCTTAAGAATAGAGTTCACTTTCTTAATAGTTTTGATTAGTTTACTTGCTGAATAAGTTTTAATAGGTTAGTTGTTTGATTGTTTATTTGCTTCCTTGTTGCTACTCATTAATTTGAATAGATTGATTAGATTAATTTGTTGTTTCTATTGCTCATTAAGTTGAATGGATTAAATAGATGGCTTGCTTTTTGCTCATTAGATTAAATAGGTTAACTTATTCAAAGTAGGGTTTTCATTCGCTTCTTTAGGAACAATCCATCGATCCATTGTTTAAAACTTGCTTAGGGTAGATAGTTCAAGTTCCTTGATAGGGTTTGCTCATTGATAGTCTTTTCTTAAGTAGATTAGCCCTCAAATATACCATCTCCTTAGTTATACTATATTTCCTCTAGCTTTTTTGCCTTGGCACATATAGTGCTACAACTCTAAGTTTTCTTACCCTGGGTTGACAATTTAATTGATGGAGTTAGTGCATATAGAACACCCATCAATTGGTTTGGTTTGAATCTAATCTTTAGGTTGTATATAAGGGAAGTAACACAACTAATGGAGTCATATCCTCAACTTATTCCAAGGATAACTAAGGTGGTTGAGCCTCCCAAATCTTATAAAAGGAGGCATTCTCATGGTGAAATGGAGGAGAATATAAGTGAAAAGTATTGTCATTATGATCGTGGATATTTCGAGCAAGGGGTTGGACAAGGAGGACTTGGTGAGGCTACTGCATTTGCATCTATGGATTGTAAGTACCTTGTTATGTTCTCTTTAATATATGCTTGGCCTGTTTCCTTCAAGTTTGTGTACAATTACATAGGCTTGTCTCTCCTTGATAAATCTGGTTTAAACTAATCTTAGTAGAGTAGGAAGTATGCATTGTCTTTGTTGTCTATTGAATTGTAGAATTCATTAAAGGGCTTGAAGATCAAGTTCATCCTGGACCGAGCAAGGACAAACTTCAGCAAAAGGTACATCATGATTTCTTCCTTTTTTTCCTTTGACTAGTTTAGCTACATTTAAAGGAATGTCAGTGTTCAATGTTAGCATTTTTCTATCTTGGTCATAGGGGTCTAGGATCCAAGAGGACATTCACCTATTCGCAGGGGAGTTTTCCTCCAACATAAATGTAACAACCATATCATATGCAACAGGGTTGTCGAAACATGACCCTTCATCTAATTCAACAGGAATCTCATCTTGACCTTCAAAAGGATCAGAGATAACCTTTTTTTCTTCAATGACTAAGTCAGAAAATGAATGAGGAGTAGAAAAAACTGATTGATTACCCTCATCACTAATTTGTCCACACAAACTTTGACAACAATGCTGCAAAATTTCATCAAATTCAGTCAAAGGACCATGACTTCCAACAATATGTTGTCATATTTCATCCACAACTAAGGGAGAAACTAGTGTTTGCTGAGAATTTTCCTGATTATTATGGAGATTAGTCTTCAATATTTATTCCTGATGATGGAAAGGTTCCTCATGAAGAGCCTCTAATATTTCCTCATCCATGAACTCATCATCTCCATAAAATATTTCAAGATGCTGAATAAAACTTTCAACATGCTCACAACAATTTTGAACCAGTGATAAAGACATATAGATTTCTTTGTATTTCTCAAAAAATATTAAATGAAAATATTTAAGGGAGTACAAGCAACCAGGTGGAAAACCTTCATACCAAGATCTCGATTTGCCCTCCAAAGTAACCATAAACATCTTCATCAAGCAGTATTCATGAAATTGAACCCTCAACTTATGCGCATGCATGTGAAATTTAACCAAATGAAGAGCAACATCGTCACCATCTATGTCTTTGAATTTTGGCAAATAAGTCTGCCAATCTATGCAAGGAATTTGATTTTGAAAATTGGTAATGTGAGAGAGATTCAATGGAGAATACCTTGCAGATATATGATCCATATTGAAGCAATGGAGTCGTCGAGAAAGTATTTAGGCTACTGAGTCTTTGGGCAATGGAGTCACCATGAAAATTTTGAATTCTAGATTCTTGAAAATGGAGTTACCAGGTGAATGATGTACAACCTTTCTGTGTTTGACTATTTTTTACCATCAATACTTAGATCTAAACTTTGTCATTTATCCTAGGGAAAATTTCACTTTCGTTCTTCGACAACGACGCCAAAATGTTTATCACTTCATAATTTCCTTGGTTGTGGAAGAAATTCATAGATGTAACCTCAAACCATCTTTTGGGTTGGAAGCTAGCCCTTCCAACCTAGAGAAGGCTCTCTCTTTGTACTCAATCACTTAATGACTGGTTGTTTGGGATTAATGGCTATATTTTTAATGAATGAAGGTTTTTTAGGTGTGGTGGAAGGGGTAGGAGAAAGTGTCCATTTGGGAATGGAGTCTGTATGATTCAAATAAATGAGAACTGTCAAGAAAACTAGTTATAAAAATAGGGAAAAACTTATATTCAAGGTAGGTAGGATTTCCTTAGAGACTTAGATTATAGTTGTAGCTAGGAAGTTGAATAAAATAAATACAATCCATTAGGGTAGAGCACCTAACAAAGGGTGAATTCTACTCTGACTTTCAAGGAATACGGTGAAAATACTTCAATGAAATGAAATTAGAGCACCAATGATGAATTCCAATTCATGTAATTTCATTCAAGTACTGAAGAACATACATATCAATGAAATATTGAGAAGGGAAAAACATTTGCAATGAAGAAACACATACTAAGCAACACATACCACATGAATATCTGATATCACCAATTTCTGACACCTCTTTCTTGATAATTTCTTTAAGCTCATAAAATATTACATACACCAACAATGTCTTTTCCTTCACTTGAACCCCCCTTTTGCTAATCAAAATTACAAAAATATATAGGAAGTATTCTTCCCCAAGATGAGGAGTTTGAATTCAACCATTTTCCTTCATTTTTGGATCTAGTTACATCAAAATAGGAACAAACTCAAAACTGTCTGCTAAGAAATAGGAATCAATTTGCTCGAAAATAGGGGTCAAATATAACATCATATCTCTCGAATCATGATAGATGTTACAAAACTAGGAGAGGTTTTTGGAGATTAACCTGTTCTTGAGAAAAGCCTCTTCCAATTTTCAATTTTTTTTCTCTATATTCTCAGTATCCGTGCCCAAAGATAATAACTAAAACAAGAAATCATTAAATATTTTAATCTGAAAAATAGGCTGAAAATACCCCTTCGATTCTCCCAAAATATGACACATGCACAAAAAATGAGAGAGGCTTTTGTTATTGGGTGCGTTATTGACAAAATCCTCTTTGGGTTTTTCAAAAAACATCTCCAGTTGTTCGAAATATGATATTGAAGTTGACTTCAAAAACAACGTGCCCTACAGACTTTGCGTAGTGTGCTGACGCAACTCATTGTGCAATTGTGAGATACAACACTTGCGTAGCGTGTTTGCATAACGTGTACTCTTTTCAATTTTTCTTCACATGGGTGACCACTGTAAGGTGTCTGGAGGTTATTACTTTCCATTTTATCATCCCAACAACATTACACTCCATTTCTTAATCAAATGTAAACTTACAACACTTGTGTAGCGTGAGATCGCTACACAAGTTTTGTGCAACGTTCTTTTTACATACATAAAACTAACAACATATTATCCCTTTGTTGATCAAAAAGAAAAAAATGTGAAATATTTGATTCTATATTTCAGCCACCTTTGCAAGTAGGTCTAACTTTCCCCTAGCTTCATCATCAACTTCTGTTTGTTTTATCCTAAGTTTCAGAGTCCTATTTTCTTTCCTTATTGACAAATTATGTCTGTTTAGATTATTCATTTTCTTGTGTAAAGGTATATTTCTTCTTAACCTTGCCTCAAAATTGGAAATAGCTGCATGGGCATTGGATATGGCTGGTCCACACTCATGAAGGTATTTATCAAACTTTTGCTCACCTAGACTCATAAATTTATAAAATTTTTACATGTGATAACAATTCAAAGAAGTACTTCAAACTATCATGATATGTTTTTACCTTGAAGTGTCTTCCTATTAGGTAAGAGCACCATTTCTTAAATTCATGTAATATGGCCAATATTTTCTTTTCATAAATGGGTTTGAGTAAGTTCTTTCGTTTAATCTAGATACTTTCACAAGTAAGGAGTCTTCCTTCTTGCATTAAAACTGCACCAATTCCATGTCCCGAGGCATCACATTCCATAAAAAGTTTTTTTTGAAGTTGATTCTAGCTAGGAAATGAGTCATACACATAGCCTCCTTAAGTTGTTAAAAAGATTTGGTTGCTACTTGAGTCCAAGAAAATGCCTCCTTTTTTAATAATGTTATTAGAGGTGTTGCTATTTGACCATAATTCTTGAAAAACTTATGGAAATATCCTATCAATCCTAAGAATCCTCTAATATTCTTCAAGGTTTTTGGAATTGGACATTCCATCATAGATTTAATTTTTTTATGGTCTAATTTGACACCCTCATGATATATAATATGATCCAGATATTCCACTTCTTGAACCCCAAAGGAACACTTGGAAGGCTTTGCATATAGTTATATTTCTTCCAAATAGTTTTAACACCATGTCAAAATGTTGTATATGTTATTCCCATGATTTCATGTAGATTAGTATACTATCAAAAAATACCAACATTTTTTTTTTAAGTTAGGGTTTGAAAATAGAATTCATCAAGCTTTGAAATGTTGAAGGTGCATTAGTAAGGCCAAATGACATCACCAAAAATTCATAATGACCATGTGTTCTAAAGGTTGTTTTGGGAATGTCTTCTTGCCTCATTGTTATTTGATGATATCACGAGTGAAGATCCAACATAGTAAAAAAAAATGCTCCTTTCAATTCATCTAATAATTCATCAATGACAGGAATAGGAAACTTATCTTTAATGGTCATTTTGTTGAGTTGTATACAAATTGGAGACACACACCATGAACCATCCCATTTTGTAACCATCACCACTGGTGAAGAGAAGGCACTTTGTCTAGGGTGAATGATCCCAGACTCTAACATTTATTGAGTCATATGCTCAATCTCGCTCTTATATGTGTATGGGTACTTATAAGGCATAATGTTAGGTGGTACACTTCCTGGTTGCAAATGAATATAATGGTCATGATATCAAGTTGGTGAAAGGCCTTTAGGAACATCTTCAAATACCTTAGAATGATTTTCGATAACTTTTTGTTGATCCACTCGAATAGAAGGTCTAGATGTTTGAACATCTAGTGAGCACAATTGTGCAAGTGCACCATGATATCCCTTTTTGAGTAATTTTGTCACATTGTTAGATCTTATCGCTTTAGAGATATTCCCTTGGATACCTCTGAGATCAATTTCCCTTCCTTCCGAGGAGAATCTCATGAAAACTTCTTGAAAATTAAGAGCCATTGTTCCCAATGATTGTACCCATTGGACTCCTAATACACCATCAACACCACCCATTTGGATTGAAATAATGGGACTATCCAATAAATACTCCCCCATATTGAGATTAATACTATGACACTTCCTTAAATAATTTATGGTACCTCCATATGCAACCATAAATTGAAACTCTGGTGCTAGATATACAAAGAAATTGAGAAGTTTTTCTAATTTGCAATTAATGAAGTTATGAGTACTACCATAATCAATCAACATTGATATGTTTTTATTTTCGATATATCATTCTATCTTGAGGGTTTGTGCAATAATGATGCCGACTAATGCATGGAAATATATGGTTGGAATAGTTCTATATCATGCGATGGTTCCAATTCTTGATCTTCTTCTTCTTCACAATCTATGTATAATAATTTATTTTCACCACATTTATGCCCCTTTAAATTGTACTTTCTATCACAATTGAAACATAGTCCCTTTTCTCTTCTTTCATCCATTTGTTGAGGTGTCAACCTTGTAGGTTGAGTGAGGTTAGAATAGGGAGAATGGTTCTCTCTATAGTTGTTAGAGATCACTTTTTTAGTAGCCATATTTTTACTTCCCACTTTCCTTTCCATATTGTAAGTATGCTCTAGGGATTTAGGTTCGAAGAGATGCACCTCATGTTGAATGTTCTCCTTTAAAGTGATATAAAGAGATCTAACAAATTATCCTCTGGAATTTTCTTTACCTTGAGACTTGTTTTTGGAATTGTTGAATGTTCTCTATAATTGGACCTCTTTTCCAAATATTTATCAGTTAACTAAAGAATTTATTGCTCTTAATATCCCCATAATGTTATATCAATTCATCCCTAAAAATGGACCAAGAGATATCAAAATCCTTTTTTTCTTTCACAAATCCATTGATACCAAAAAAAATGATCATTTTATAAATAGAAGGATGTAAGAGTTACCTTTTGCAAGGTTGGCACTTGGTGTAGATAAAAGAATTACTCCATCTGGAATATCCATGTTATAGGATATTTACTATCAAACTTCCTCATATCGATCTTGGGAATTAAGTAGTTCCTTTATGCAGAGTGGAATCCTCAATGATGTGATTATGGAGGTGATAAATAATCATGATTTTTAGTCTCAATCTTTATTTCCTCCACATTTACATGATTTCCTTGTGTCTCGACATCTCCTTGAGAGAATCTCTCATCTAGGGTACATAACAAGATGGTTGACATGGAAATTTTCAATTCTTCCATATTATTTTCCATTTGTAGCCTATTTTCATCCATATTATTTTCCATGTGCATCTTCTTTTCCATCAATTCATTACTTTTTATTGACTTAACACTCAATTCATTAAATTGGTTTTCCAATTTGTCTAGTTGGTGGAAAATCTCTTCTCTTTCTTCCTGAGTCATGGTTGAGCTTTCTGGAGGTTTAGTTGGTGAAGTAATTTTGGAGTAGCCTTTTGAGCCATGTAGAAAAATAATAATACTCACTTTTCTCTTTATAAATTTTTTTGAACCAATAAAAACAAATCTTCCAATCAACAGTTATGCCAATTTTAAATTGCGTACATTTAAAACCCTAATTGGGAGATTGTCTTTTTGGTTAACCTTTGTCTTGATGTATCTCTGAAATTTAGGCCCTCCCAAGTATGAAATTTTGGTATGTAGTACTCTAATGTTTCTTCTCTGCAATTCCATATGTCTAAAGAAAATATGTTGTGTCAAGTGAAAGTTATGATAACTTTACCAAAACCTGTTGATTTTTGTCCCTTCCTAGAGAACACACTTGTATGGAATGCCACATGTCCAATATTTCATATCTATTTCTAAAACTTTTACTTGGAACAATATAGTCTATATTTTTTCTGAAGAAACTAGGGGCACTCAATTTTTACTTTTCAAACTTCAGATATGAAACTTCTACCAATAACACCTTTTTGAGACTAGTTTTAGGGCTAGACAAATAACCTTAATTGCAAAACTTGTATCTCAGAAAATAAAATGACTCAAAACTTGAAAATTTTAACACACATACTTCACAATGTCTCCTTGATATTTTGAAAATTTCGCAGTCTAAAACCTTGCCCCAAATTTTTTTATAGTGAAAATTTCAATATGACTCGTTTGAAACTAATTTCAAGACTAGTCACAAACCCTCACTTCCATAGGCTATATATTAGAAATAACCAACCAGTCCTTGAAATTTTTACCAAATGTACTTCGCTATGTTTTCTCAGTCTCCTTAAAATTTGGTAGTATGAATCTTTTCCAAAGAAATGTTATATTTAAAATTCAAAGATGACTTGTTTGAGATCGATTTCAGGACTTGTTAGAAACCCTAATTTCCATAGGATATATCTTTGAAAGTGTAACATAATGGTACCTGAAATTTTTACCACAAGTACATCAATATGTCTTCGCAGTAGCATCGAATTTTTGTTGTTTGAATCATTCTAGAAAACAATTATAGAGAAAATTCAAAGATGACTTGATTGAAGGAGCGAAACCCTAAGATCGTATGCTCTGATACCAAATGTTATGAACCAAACTATGAAAAATAGCCAATGAATAATCCACTTTGAGGGGGAACCTCATTTTCCCAAAGAAACCTCCTTGGGAAAAATAGATAAAAAATAACCAATGAATAATTCACAAGACAAGATGAGATGATCCTAATCTAGGTCTCCTTGGTATATATATAAGAGACCAAGGGTCCATGTACAATTAAAAGGTGATCTAGATGACAATGCTAATATAACAATAGAAATACAACAACTCAATATCTAGGGATTTACATGGGACTATATGCTTATCATGGGGATTTGTCTAGGGTCTTAACAATTGATTATTTGAGTGGGTGGTAGCCTGGTAGGCTAGGGGTTTACCCCAACATTATTTTCCTATTGGGAGTAGTAGTTAGAAGTCATAAAGGAGTACCCTTATGAGAGTATGGAATTCAAGTGAGACCCTAACCTACATAGACCTGTTGAACTAGGTTGGAGAAGTATGGGAAAGTTCTTTTTTGTGCTTTTTCCTGTTTAAAATAACATAGATATTAGCTGTTATTTTTGTATGATATACACATGAGATTAATTCCACATTGTTTTACTTATGTGTAGATGTGAGATCAGTGTGTTTGGTAGGGCTAGTGAGAGGAGAACCAACAACAACAAAATAACGACGAGGATGTCACAATGAGAAGGTTGGCCCTAGGCCATAGGAATAGAGGTTCCATGAGGACATTGAGAGTGTTGTGTAGCAAACATTGACTGATATGTGATAACGTTTGGGCCAACTACTATGTGGTGTATTAGAGAAAGGTTGGAAAGGCCTCAAAGATAATGATGTACATGACTTTATTGGGGTTTCGCCTAATTGGTTCTCTATTTTGTGGAGCGAAACTATGGTTGTCCAAATTGTGAGATATGTGGTTAAAGGTGGACTTAGCGAGGAAACACCCATGGGGGATTTAGAGCCCCTAGATAAGTTTTCCCCATCATAGGGTTGAAAATCCTAGAGTGAGATTCCCTAGTTTTGTATGACAACCTATGTATATGTAACCCATTTTGGACAAAGACATGTATATATTGTAAATAAATTTTCTTTATTAGGACTTGTGTGTGTGGCTTTGACTTGATAGATTGTGCAAACCTTATATGGATGAAATGAAATGTGTGTGTTGGTTTCTATTTACAAGTGTTTATGATTATCATGTGGTGAGATATACATGCAACACTTTCTTTATATCTTATGAATGTGATAATGCCAATTTAGAATTTCTGTAAGTAATGTTAAATACAAAATTATTATGGCTTTTGGGAACATAAATAACTATAATGGTATCAAACTATGGATACAAAAGTATAACTTGTAGATATTTTCTAGAAAGGAAAGGATCACTAACACTATAGATATTATTTAACTACATGATGAGAGAAGAGAATCAAGATGAATACAAGGTGATGGATGCAGTATTGGAGGGCATCAACAAGTAAGCCAATCACAAAATCATATAAATCATGGTTATTGGTAGCAGTGCCTATGAAAAACACAGTTACCAACTAGATGATAACCCTCCAAAGTTCTTTTTTTTTAAAGGTCACATTTAATGGCAATTTTTATCCACATTTTAAAAAGTGGTGCTACTAGTAGCACCCTTTTCTTTTTAGGGTTAAAATTACAAAATTTTGCAACCAAGATCTATAAAGTTACAAATAAAAACTTTAAAATTGACCTCCAAATAAAAAATTGGTAATCCCAACATCAACCTTTTTGTGGGGTGGGGGTGTTAAAATTACAACTTGTTTGATATCATTACACTAACAATTAGTATTGTTCCAAACAAAAACTTTAAAATCAACCCTCAAAATGAAAACTGGTGCTAATAGTGACACCCATTCTTTTTTGAGTTTAATATTACAACTTGTTTGAAACCATGGCCTTAACAACTGATAATGTTGTGAAATGAAACCTCAAAATCACCCTCCAAATTGAAACATGGTGCTACAAGTTGCACATTTGTTTTTTTTTTGTTTCAAGATTAAAATTACAATGTTTTTGAAACCATGGCCTAAAAACTAACAATGTTGAAAACAAAATCATCATAAAGGAAAAACAAACAAACAAATGAAAGGAAAAAAAACAAATATATAAGAAAAAACCCCAAAACATTCAAATCGAGAGGGGGTTAGGGTATGCATACCTCCGTAGACTTTAGCAGTCAAATTGTTGCGCGAAGGGGGTCCCTTGTCCCACAAACAAGGGGGTCTCATACACCAACCTGATGTCTTTCTTGGTCGTGACCTTTATATATATATATATATATATATATATAATTCAATTGGGTCTAGATTGGGAGGAAGGGTTGTTATCCTCCCCACCTAGGTTCAATTCTTGCTAGTGACATGTTGAGCTCTTAAATGAGTATATTGTGTAGCGTTGGAAAGTACCAATACTCTCATTCTTGCTTTTGGGATAGAGAGTGGTAAGTACCAACACTCTTATGAATATATGGATTTGTGTTGAGTCACAAAATACCATCTTTTGACATCCTTTTCCCCTTATTTTTAATCCCTTTTCACTTACCCGTAACCCTGTCTTACACCATTTTAATGCTCATATGTGAGATAGAGGCTCAAGGTGTCTTAAATTTTCATTTCTTTAGTATTTTGATTGAATTTATTATTAAACATTAGAAAGGAAATGTATTTTCATTTATCTTTGAAAAATGGGTTAGTTTGTTGATTAATGCAGGAACAATTAAAACTTGTCGCTCCTGTAGGATATATTGGAACTTGTAGTAGATCCATATCTAAAGATCTACGAATTGGGTCCTTGATATTTTTGGTATGAGGCATCATCAATTCAGAATAGACATGTCCACAAAAAATCTCAACAACCTCAATTTTACTCTGAAATATATTATCGATTTACTAAATCAATAGTTATTTCCTCTTTCTCCAAATATGTACAATCAACAAATTCAAATTCCTCTTCAACCACCAAATATATTCCATGGATTTAGGATCATCAGTCAACTATCTTGGATATAGAGAGAATCTTGGAACTCTTGATATGATTAGATTTGAGTTGTTATAAAAAAACTTGGAGTTATTTATGAGCTGATTTTTAGTTGATAATTATTAGCAAATGGTTGTAACCACATGATAAATTTGTGGATCTGCATTTAATTTATGTTTCAAGCAAGTTTGTGCATAAAAGAGAGTGCCTTCTCCATTCTATGGAGAGGACTCTTAGAGCAATGTCCAAATTATGATGGAATAAATTACATTTCAAGAGATCTTGTTTTAACATAGATTGTAGTTTTATAACTTATGTAGCCTGTGATTAAATTAATTTAGTTCTATGTATATTAGCAATATCAATTAGTTTTATAGAGAAAGGTCCTACTCTAGATGACCAAAGCACTACTTAATATGGATTGTCTTTTATTTCTTTTTATTTATTTTTAGCAAGTCTGTTTCAATTCAATTATTTTTTTGTGTGTTTCTTTTCTTTAATTTCATTCCAGCTTGTGTTTAAAATCTTGAATTATATATTGAAACAATCACAACAAAGTTTTGTTACAGGGAATCCTAAGTCATATGCTTCCACACATTACTGTGACCTAATAATCTACATTTCTGATTTTAGTAAATTCAAGAATGAAATTAGATTAATTTACATGCAATCGATTTCTTTTAACTTTCTTTTTAATATTCATTCATTAAGTTGTATCCCATATGCACCAAATAGAGCATTATTGCAAGAAGGTTCAAATTCCAAGGATTGAGTAATTGAATGCAACATGATATTTCAACATTTGTGGATAAAGTAGGATATAACTTAGTGGTTTGTTTTATTTTCGCAATGTCATTTCAATTTGTAGGTTAACGATGCAATTTCCATTTCTTAGAAGCATATTAGATAAACTAGTGCAAGTGAGAGTGTAAGCCTGCACATACTGTGCATGACATCTCACACATTTACAAACTTCATATTGATAAATAAATGAAACATGATTTAGGCCTACAAAGGTGGTGTATAAATTGACAATCATTTTTATCGTCATTGTTGGGGAGATGTCAAGGGTGTGCTAGTACTTCTTTTCTTGGTTTTAGATGAAAGATGGTATTGATATCATATAGATGATGCTAGCTACATTCTCTGTAAGATCTCATACATGGTGGTTTGCATTTAACTTAGGTCATATAGTTGCATGAGTTAAAATTAAGAAGATTTTGCAGTGTAGTAAGAACCACCCATCATACTAATCTCTTTTGCAGGAAGCTTGGCAAGAGGAGGAAGGCATTGGTGAATGATGATTCCACTGTAGAAGGAGCCAAGGGGATATAAAATCCTTCAATATTTATTAACGGCTATGTGATTGATCTTTGTTATTACTATCAACAATATGTAGCATCTTGGGTTGATTAAGTTTTTAGTTTCATTTCATTTTAGTCCACACTCTTCTTCTCAATCTTCCCTTTCCATATTCTCTATTTTATCTTTCTTTCTCCTCACTCTTCATTATTCTTCCTTTATTTTCATTCTCCTACCTTTCCTTACCCAATTCTCTCCTTTACTTTTTTTTTCACCATCTCTCCCTTTCTATATATTAAACCATGTTTCTTCATTTGTTTTAGACCCTTTACAACCCTTGATTACATTTACCTTGCACCTAGTTTCTTTGATCTTAAGCACAATGAAAAATGCACACTATTCAATGACTTGATGATGGTTGTATTCCTTGATCAAATTTTCAAATCCATCATCATACATGAATCACAATATCATGAACAAAATGTGGAAGCTATTTCATGAATAATGAGACACTTCATGGACTCCCTTGAGTTTCCACGATGGTTATGTCAGGATCTCATTATATCAATTTCATAGACAATGAGACACTTTGTGGACTCTCTTGAGTTTCCTCAATGGCTATGTCAAGATATTGTTACTATCACACCATATTTTGAACTAGATATTTCATTTCATTCTTTCTTTAAGTATTTTTGCATTTGCTACAAATTCATCAAGGGACTACAAGTCTTCTAAAGGTAAAATCATAAGATATATGAGATAGATATTGGATATTTTTGGTGGAGGGACTCATTACATCATAGTAAACACACTCAAAAAAAAATTCACATATCTAGATCACAATTTAGGAGAAATAACATGTTTTTCATATTCTTGTAGCAAACCAATTGGTAAAACTCCTAAAAATAGAGTTGGGACAGTCATGATTTGAGGGGTCAAATGGATAAATTTGTAAAACCTATTTCTAAGGGAGATATCCCTTTAAATACAGTTTACATTCCAACTTGAATCATCTCATTTCTATGTCGAATGAAAACCTTATTCCCGATTTAGTGATTTCTTGTCCTAAAAACAACACTGTTAAATTTTGCCTCCTAGATTGTTCATCAGTAGTTTTGAGATATCAAATAAAAATGTTTATAAAAATATTACTATGGGAGATATCCACATGATTCTACTTTAATATCCCACTAGCATCATGTTAATCGGACTTCAAATGAAAAAATTGCGCTAAAAAGAATCATTGTTGGTCTAAACTGGAAAAAAAAATGTTTTCCCCTGTAGAATTTTTTTCATAAAATTTGACTCATCAATTATTATTATTTTAAAACCTTTTTTTGGCTGGAAATACCTACATCAATAAACTTTAATCTCAAATTGAAATCATGTCAATATTTCGTTGAATGAAAAATATATGCTAAGAATGAGGACAACTAGTCTAGGCAAAAATTCGCAAACAACTCTGTCAACCAAGTTGCTCCTTAACATGTTTGACACATCATTTAAAATCATTTTGAAAACTTGTTTCTAATGGATATATCCCTATGAATACACTTTAATATGTATTTTTAAGAACTCCAATAAAAAATCAAACAAATATTTTATCAATGAAATATTGTTGGGTAGTCCAGGCTGGCCACCACTCCTCAACAAGTAAAAAAATGGTTTTTTCTTTGTTTATATTTCCTTGGATTTATTTTATATGCCTTATTTTTTATTGTTTTGTTTATTTCTTGAAAGCAGAGAGATCGATCACCTCTATTCTCCCATGATCTCATGTTTTATTGCAGATAAACACTAGTATTTTTTAAAGTCCCAAAAGGATCAAGAAGGACAATCCATGAACGAGTGATTTTGAAGAAAAAAATTATGAACAAGGGCATGTAATCCAAAAGTCCAAGAAAATAAAGTGTGACATCATGTGTTGTTAAATGAACCATGTTCAAAGTTTAAAGGAGCTTGCTATGGAGGAGTTCCAATTGCTAGCCAACAACAACATCAAATACTTTTTAGATGAATGGAGTAAAATAGAAACAAAGGATTAATTTGAAGATCATATGCAGACCAAAACTACAAGAATCAAGACGAGTGCCACATCCTTATTCCTTACATTCGTTATACTCATTTACCAACACTAGATTGCAGACTAAGATTTCATTTTATCTCTTTGTGAATGCATATGCTACTCTCCTTCAGGAAACATGTGTATATACGCCATTGTCCCATTGAAAGAGAGTGTATTCCTTCATAATCTATAACCAAATCATATCTTTAGCCTACTTATTTCCTCCATTCCTACTCCACCCACCCCTAACCCATGCAGTGAGTTACTTGACTCACTTACAATGTTGAGTTACTTCACTATCATATCCCTTTCCTCAAATAAATTTGATGATGGAAACCTATATCAGGCACCATTAGACCTTGGAGTGCTTGAAAACTAGCTTGTTGGCAGACATTCCTTGGGGATAATAATTTTTTACTGTGAAAATCCTCTAGGAACAATAAAAAAAATCTTGTTTGAAAACCAACTTGCTGCTAGACAAAGTTTGCAAATAAAATCCAAAGTTCATTTCCAAGTTTCAATTGCTCTTGAATAAAGTTTTCAAACATTTATTGCTTCATCAAAAGGTTGTTCCATATCTTAGTTTACAACTCATCATGTTACAAGTTCCACATTGTTCTTTCTAGTAGAGATTTTACAGGACCACCTTAGATCTCTTGCTTCCCAAGTTGTTATATACTTATTGCATATATCATGGCCCTCTCATGTAGGTTCAAGTATGTTTATTTTTCATTTATTTAATAAAAAAATCATTAAATATTATAGGAGTGTATTTGGAAATCTACCTATGCCCACTCTATTTATTTTTTTGCTATCCTACTCTCTTCCTTATTATTTGTTATTTTTCCGAGGACAAAAAACATATTTAGTTGGGGGGAAACATTCATGAAACCATTTTTAGACCCTTTTCGATACTTCATTCTTTCATACTGCCTTTTTTACTATGTTCCCTCAAGCCTAATGATGGTGATATGGAAAACCTCCCACATAATTGTTCTGCTTCAAGATAATTTGGAACTTGCAGAAGTCGTTTGATCTTATGCTAGTGCAACAACAAGGAGGGAAATGATAATATGCGAACATTCCATATTTTTAGGATATGGAACATTTTCCATATGAGTTTGAACCACTAAGTATAACCTGGTCAAAACAAGAAAAAATAACTCTTTGTTTTCTTATCAGCAAATTCAAAATAATTTGGAACTTGTAGCAGTCATTGGTTCTCGTACCAACACATCAACAATGAAGAAACACACATTTTGTCATCATTCTATAATTTAAGGAGATGATTTGTTGTCCATATGAGAACAGACCATCATCTCTAGCCTAGTCAAAGACGAGAACAATAAGCTCGCAGGTTCCTTATCAACAAAACATACATGTGTGAAATCAATGACAGAATTGTAAAACAACCTCTATATGTCAGCAAACCTCCAGTTCATGTGCAACATACCAACTACCTCCAGATTTATCACGACATCAATGAAAACTCCAAATTTCATGTGATATTCTCCTCCTTTAATTTAAATCACACAAGGTTTATGAAAACATAATTGTGCATATCAAATTGAATCACGTGACTTTGTCTAAACGTAATTGTGCATATCAAATTGAATCATGTGACTTTTTCAACACACATGGTGATCTAAGACATATTCAATGGATACGGTTTTGACCAATGAACAAAGTGCTTGAAGAAAAATATAATTTTTCTGAATAGGATGCAATTGATTTTGCCGATTTTCTCATTCCACTCTTAGACTTCGTACTTGAGAAGCAACCCACTATAGAACAAACTCCTCTTCACCCGTGGCTTAATGGCGTACCTCAACTTCTTGAACCATCTTGAACCATCAGTGCCTTATGGACAAACTAGGAATTGTAATGAGGCTCTCCTAGAAAAGAAGACAAGTGACAATAGTGCAAGGGAGGCTGTGAAGAATGTTGAGGTAGCGACAAGAAATATTTCCATTGAAAGTAGTCAATTAGATGATGCTAGGAAGTCTATAAAAGTTTCACAAGATAGAGGGAAGGTGTCCACAAATTTAAGATAGTTTATCTCACAAGAAATTGAGGATTATGTTTCAATTTTTAACTAAAAGTAAAATCTATTTTATCACACAACTATCTTCAATGGTGCTGAAGAATTATAAGCCTCTCTTATTTTGCAGATAAGTTTGAAGCACAATAAAGTGTAAGATTTGTCTGGTGTCTGCAATATCCATCTTTCTCATACCTCCTTAAAACTTGAAAAGTGTCAGTGAGTGGTTTTTTGGTTCTCAAGATCGTCTCCAGTTGTCATGACACCTTCAAAAT
Source organism: Picea glauca (assembly GCA_000966675.3). Lineage (NCBI taxonomy): Eukaryota > Viridiplantae > Streptophyta > Pinopsida > Pinales > Pinaceae > Picea > Picea glauca. Next base: position 54,293 of record JZKD02S1850432.1, on the reverse strand, counting down.
ACATTCTGGTTAACCAAATGTAAATAAGCATCATGTTCTTTGGCTTGAAAAAGGGATCAAGTTGCAGCCATTTCCTCTTTGATAAACATCAAGTTCTTTTTAAGGAAGTGGAAATTACTCTTTGAGACATAAAAACAAGCTCTACAACTAGATGAGGGAATCTTATTGATTAATACTCGATAGTGGTCTCAAGAATTATAAGAACCCTGAAGATTGTTATGAATTTTTAGAGCATTGAGGTATGTGAACCTAGTGATTAAATATGAACTCATTTTTATGGTACTTTTAGTAGTAGTATATCAACCATTGTTGGAAACCTTGGACAAGTCTGAGTTCAACGTGTTTTGTTGATATTTAAGCTCATGAGTGATCAAGTATTTTAGAGGACAGAGTAGTAGGTCTGTGGCATATATGCGATAGTATTAGGGCACATTTTATGTAGTTTTGAGACAAGAAGTTTGCATATATACGACAACAGATTTCAACCAGAAATAACGGGAGTCTTGTAGCAGCATTATGATAATCCACTTGGTAATCTTTGGAGGAATATTAAAACATTAGTGGAACATTTTTATGGCAGCCTCAAAGTGCTAGTTCATGATTTTCTTATAACTTGAGATCTGCAAAATGGGTATCTCCGATTTTTGGTGGACATAAGCATCATAGTGAAATAAAAATACACACCAAAAACCACACATACCCAGATTGGCATTCAATAGAAAGTGGCTATTTTTCAGACCTGTAGCATCTTTTTCAAAATTGCATATAATGCCTAGAGAATAATTTTTTTACAACTTGAGATATAAGAATTGGGTACCTCCTACTTTTGGTGGACATGAGCATATTATTGAAAAAAATACTCACCAAAAATCACACATACCTAGATTGGCATTCAAAATAAAGTTCATGTTTTGCAAGAATGTAGTAGCCTTTTGTGAATTATGTCACCTACAAGACTTATGTGTAGAAAATGATTTGAGCATATATTACAATCTGTTGCCTAGGTGTTTGGTATTTTTGATGGAAAAGAGTATAAAAGTATGGTAAACAAACTCAAAAAAATCTCTCAAAAACTCAGTTCATAATTTTAGAGAAATTAATTCAGATGTTTGCTATAGAATTGTTGAGATTCATTGTAGGCACATTTATTTAGCAGGGTTGATGAAAGTGTTTAAAGTGTTGTCTTGAAGAGATATAACTAGCAATTTTTTTTCTAAACATTCAAGATAGTTACAACAACAAAGAATTCATGATAGTTTCAGTTTTTTTTATACCATTTAAGCATAGCTCTCTTTGTTAGGACTTTCGTGGACCTTGGTAAAATGTATCCTTATTGACTGATAGAATGTTCATTCTCTCTATTTCCTTTTGGGGTTAGGGTTTGTCCCCAATCTCGAGAATTAGTTAGTGATTGATCTCATCAATATGGAATTCGCTCTACCACTGGTGAATATGCTCGAACTCCAACCGGGGTAAAAGGAAATAATGGCCTAATCAATGGTTGCAACATTTTGAGGAAGCACCATAACACATATTTAGAGGTATAATCTACCATTATAATGTTGTTGATGCATGGATTCATCAACATGTTGAGGAAGGGAATGAATATGGGTTTTTGTTGTGAGAAATATTACCTTGCGGAGAGGCTAAGCTCCCCTTTGGACCAAGACCCCTATCTTTGGTCCAAAGACATAAGTGAAAAAGTGGTTACTACTTTCCCTATAGATCTAAACTAAATCAATCAAGAAAGAGAGAGAAGAAGGATGTGGTCTACTTGATTGCGATGTTTTTCCTCGCTACTTCAATCCCGACACTTGATATCCAAGCTCCTCAACGCAACTGAAGTCTCGCAAATAATAGAAAAGGAACTCTTCTTCCTACTCTATATGATTAGACAAAGAAGATCTATCTACGAAGACTCAAACAACAATAGAAAAACAAATGTAGAACACATGAACTTGAAGGGAAAGACCAAGTTGATATTAATTGGAAAGCCAAAGAAGGCACTTACAAAGCATGATTGGCAATGAAACACTTGTCCAATCTCTCCTCGTCCATCCCCTTGCAAGAATATTGAAATCAAAATGTTGAATTATTTCCTCAGGATCAAAGGTTTGATACCTCAAATCTTCCTCTCCTTCACCATGTAAAGCCCTCGTGTAACACACCCACTATCGTAATTTTTAAAAATTTTGGGTTAATCTCCCATACAGGAGAAATCTCCACAAACCCGTATTAGCGAAATGCCAATCCCTGACTCTATACCAGGATTCGGGGTTCCTTCTATCGGGGTTTTGACACCCACGATATCTTGACAACTACAAACACCGATCTCCGATTCACCCCTTGGTTGTCTCAGCCCTACGTGGCTAAGCCTTTGATCCATACGACCGGTTTCTGTATGACCATACGACAGCTTCTCGTCGGGGTTTCGGAGTTTGCCGTGCCGAAGTGCCCAGGTACCCGGAACTCCCGATTCTCCGATGTGTTCTTAGCGTATTGGATTTCCGGGCTAAGTCCTGGTCAATACGACCACAACGTTCACAAGACCACAGTCTTAATTCCTGTCGGGGTTTGGCGCCTTTCAATGTTATGGCGCACAAGTCCCCTGG
>JZKD02S1850432.1:21454-42723 GCA_000966675.3 Picea glauca | reverse complement strand
CCCCTTTTTCAAGGTGCCCTCCACCACCATCGTGGTCTCTTTTCCGCACATCCCCTCTCAGCAGTTCTGCAATAAATTCAAACTGTTATTTACATTTATTGACCTCTTCCTGCGGTTCCATTTACATCACATATTCATACTTATGAGTTTTTCCATAGTCCTTGGCCAGTTCAATTATATTTACAATCTGGGGGAAACAGGGTGTTACACCTCGTTATATAGGATTTGGAGGCTTAATCGCCATGGAGAAGATCACTCACTAGATTCACTAAATTGGGATCTCCAAGATTTTTAGGGAGAAAATATCTCTCAAGGATTTTAGGGAGAAAATATCTCTCAAGGATTTTAAGGAGGAAATATCTCTCAAGATGCATCAAATTACGATATTGGTTTGAGAAAATCTCTCAACCATCCATGAGATTCTCAAATTATCCTTGAGATTAGGAAACTAAATGTGAGGTGGATTCTCACACTAAATTAATTTACTTTTTATGAATAATAATGAATAATTCATGTGCACATAGTATTTTGACCTTCATATGATATATTTGTCCTCCACATTGACTAGGGATTGTGACAAATGTTCTTTCATGGTGTCAAGGTGTTGTGACACTTAGTAAAGTGCATGTGACACTTCCTAAGGTGAATACATCACTTTGAAAAAGTGCATACGACACTTAGTAAGGTGCATACAACACTTTACGACACTTGCAACACTTAGGTGTAAATAGGTGTGACACTTAAGTGTGACATTTTGGTGTGTAACAGATCCCCCTAAAGTGTGAGCTCAGAAGAGAAACTAATGGCTAAAACACTTTACACATTATTCAATGCAAGGGTGCTAGAGTCAGAGAACCTGGTAGAAGCTGCAAACAATCATTAGTCAGTATACAAATATGTTCCATTTCTGAGGTAGGGATACTTATGCTCGGAATACAAGATGACTCGAATCATGGTCATTGACCAATACAATGCAGATCCATGAGAGTACTGACTAAGGATATGGCCACTAGAGACATAATGTGGATCCATACCTTCATGACATGAACTGATCGCAGCCATGAAAAATACACAATGGAGCTATGATATGACAAAACATAGCCACAGATCAATACAATGTGGATCTATATGACAGTAAATATATATCAGTAATATTTTTAGCATGGTGATTGTACTGAAATCTTTTACATGCTCAAATGATATCCATCGCAACCTGGGAAAATCACATAACAGAGTGAGTTGCCAACCCAGGGTCTTCATCCCGATCCCGATGCAGTACAAATATAGCCATGTGAATAGATGATTTGATGTCGAACATTGTAAAAACCACTTGATTACCAGTCATTGAGGTAAATTGTTAACAAGTGCGAGGGAAAACACCAATGATGAGAATGACTCCCAAGGTACCCTAATACATTCCAACAAATGTGAATAAATGAATTGAGGTCGAACATTTATGGAATCATATGATCAAAGGTCACTTATATAAACCTATTGTCGAAAGAAAGGAGGCTTGCCATTGAGGCATGCAGGTCCCATGGTACTAACTGGTTTCTAAGTCTAATTCTCGGATAACATGTTGAAGTCAACAGGAACAAACTTGTTGAAGGAGGGCCATGATGTATCCCCCATCATCATTATGAAACTGACACAGGAAAGTGATGTGAGATGGTGGATAGAATGAGTATGGTCTGACATCGAAAATGGAAACTTGTAATATTGCAGATGGATGGTTTGAAGTGAAACTTCCCTTGAACATGATGAGGCATGACAAGTGACTTGGTAGAATTTGACTCGACGAGTATCGAGAACAAAATGTGACGGAAACAAGAGAACTCTTCGACTGGAACGAAAAAGTATAACGTCACATGGATTTGGTATGACCTTAGAGACAAAAAAATTACCCAACTGTAAGACGAGACACAAATAGGTGCCATGTTCAAGGGTGACAATAGCTGCCATAACGAATTCCAAAAAAGTTCACCCACTTCCTTCAATTTTCTCCCCATCAAGATAGATGAGTACCTCTTTATTTTTTAACGAGTTTGAGGAGGATAAAAGGTGCTTAGTATAGCTCATCCTTCAAATGATTTCCTCTTCACATGTTTAACGAACCTAAAGAAGTAAGGGTTTGGTCCCCTATGGGTCTTGGAGATTGGACTCACATAGGTCCTCCGATGCATAATTTTTATGAGCCCAAAGAAGGTAAACTTGGTGTTTTTTCACATTTAGAGAGTTTGAAAAGAACTTAAAGATGACTCCATGGATAGCTTTTTCGTAAATTTAGTCTCCCAAGCCTGAAAAAAGTGTAAAACAATACAGGGGAGAACTCTTCTAATCATGCTTGATTAGAGTAGTCCTTTTTCGTAATTAGTATCGTGAGGTCAAAAAAGAGATAAACTACCTCTCGAAAGATGCCCTTTCAAACCTTTTAACGAGTGTGAAAGGAAGCAAGCTCACTCAAAAATCTTTTCATGTTTAGGGAGTCTAAAAAGATCTTAAAGGAAACTCGGTAACATATTCTCATGTATTAACGAGCACGAGAAAGAACAAAGACTGAGCTTGGAACTTCCCAACGTAATGTCCAAAGGTATCGAACGGGACCCATGGATAGTTGGTAATTTTCCCACAACTATGTGATGGAAGCTAGTGTTTTTTCTCTAGCATGATGTCTGGAGGCTGGGGATCTACCCCCCCAAGCTTCATTTCATCCAAGTTTTCATTGATTTATGTACTAGATGGAGAAAAAGGGTCAACATAAAAAGGTGGATGAAAGGAAGGTTAAGTTACAAGAGCTAGTGAAAGACTCGGCTTAACATTTATGAGATCTAGCAAAAGACTCGACTCAATATTTACGAGATCTAGAAAAAAACTCGACTCAACGAGAGAGGCGACCGTTTCATTTTTTAATAAGCTTGACACAGGAAAATAACTTTGCTCATGACCTCTGAGTTCAATTCCCATACCCTTGTTTCATTTTTTAATGAGCTTGTCACAAAGAAGAAAACTATACTCGCAAGGTAGATTTCATTTTTACAGAAGCTTGAAACTAGAAAAACTATGCTTGAGGCCCTCCGTTTCATTTTTTAATGACAATGACACAAAATGGGAACTCTGCTCGAACTAGTTTCATTTTTTAACTAGCTTGAAATCAACAAATAAACTATGCTGAAAACCTCTTCTTGATCATGGCTTCCAAGAGGAAAATTCTATGGAAGGAATACATGTCAAGGGACAAACCACAATCGTGGCTTCCAAGAGATCTTTGATAGATGGCAGAACCACACTCTAGAAGGAATACATGTCGAGGGTTGCGATAGGGGTGGGGATATCAGGCTCTAATATCCCTATCGAAGAGATCACCATGTCAACTACCAGATCTAAATTAGAAAAAGGGATATATTCCTTCTCATTCATAGTTGAATGCATGGGACAGGTTGCCACATAATTGACCTACAATGGGGTGGATGTCATTGGCATGTAAAGGTCATTTAGGGAATTTGGATGGGTTGCCATCGTATGAGGGACAATGAATGAAAGATGGTTTATGGTCACTATGTTTCCATTGTGAGGGAAACACATCATTCGAAAGACTATGGACACAAGATCCATCATCACATCAATATAGAAATTTTTCTCTCCTAAAGTAATAGGAAATTGAAGAAGGATTCCTAAAGGCTGACTAGCCCTTCTATTAAAATCCAACAGATTCTAAGTCACCAGCACAAGCTGAGGAGAACCTAAAGCTTTCCAAGAAATGGAGGATAACATAATAACTTATGCACCTTCATCGACAATAGTCCGAGGAACATCCCTACCACAAGCATGAACAATGATTTGGAAAGGTATATGGGAAGGGAGACGAGATTCCAACAGTGCACTCCAATCGAAAAGAATGATCTCATTACTTGAAGGGGGTTCCATTGGGATGGGTGAAGTGCCCCCTAGTCCAGAAGAATCTATAGAAATAAGAAAGGCCCAAAGGACATCCTCCCTCTTCAAAGGAGGAGTGGGATTGACCAAGGGTGGTATTAGATTGACCACTTTAACTTCACTCTCCCTGATGATGGAACCAAATGGATTGCCTGATCAACCAGATTGTCTGATGATGGAACCAGATTGACTCGTTCATCAACCAATGGTGGGTTGGGAGATGGAAGGTGTTTTTGGAAATCATCAATATTTTCCAACATATATGAAGCCTCAATCATACGAGGGAATAGGTAACTGTGGTGCATCTCCTTACATAACAAGCAAGGAAAATTAACTTTACCCTTCTTAATTCCAAATTGATTATCATTAGTTGATGGTTTTTCATCAGGATGACCCACATCGGTTGATGACACAGGTTGAGGACCTTGAGGCCACACTTCTACAAACTTGGGAATACCAGGGAAATCCTTAAGAAGGTGGTCACCCTTACAAAGCCTACAAGGGAATTTGGGCTTGTGATGTGTCTTCGTCTTCATAGACTTGTCGACATTATCAACACTCCCAACATGATGAAAAGTAGTTGGTTGATCACTTCCAACATGTCCTGCAGTGGTTGGAAGTTTCCCCCCTAGCTTATTTTTCTTCTTCTTAATCTTCCTTTTCTTCTTAGTCTTATCCACCTAGTTACTAGTTGCAGATATTTCACTAGGTGAAGAGGAAGAATGGGAAGAATACCCTACGAGAAAATAAGGAAGAGGATAGACATGAGGTTGATGGTCTTGGGGTGGAGTAACTACAAATGAAGCACTAGGAGTATTTACATTCACCGGAGTGGAAAATTGGGTTGAGATAGGATCAATATGAAAAATGGGTTGAGATAGAGCAGGTGGATCAGATACGTTGGAGACCTACTTAACGGAATTACACCTTTGTGTAAGTTCCCTCATGGTCTATCCATGGGTTACCCTCTAAGGAGACCGATTGAGTTTGACCAACATTTGACCCAGGTACAACAAAGATTCCCCTTAGTCGTCACCTTGTGTATGAAACCTAAATATAAATGCCATTAAGGTTACCAACTCATATGTAGCCTCTAGTAGGGTACAATAGATAGTCGATATTGAATGTATGGGTAGGAGATCAAGTCCAAAATTCTTCTAGAGGACTGAAGACAAGCGGATCGATAAACTCAAGAGGACCTTGAACAAATTTGAGATTTACGAAGCACCGAGACCCAATGAAACTAGTGGCACTTCAAGAAAAACCCCTAGTATATGAGCTTTCCACTACGATTGGTTAAGCCTCCGAGGGGTAATCTCCGCTTCTCTCTCGCGCACAACCTCATGTTTAACCCCTATGTGAGAGGGGTGTCCCAACTATTCTTATACAAAAATTGGATTTTCTCTCCCTATCGAAAGATTCTATGTTTGTTTATGGCTTTGGGGAGTTATTCTCAACACCTATTCCAAATCCCTACACTTAAGCTAATGTAGGTTTGCAACACCCTAGCAGAAAAATTTCTAGATAGGTTTTAATTAGCACTTTGATTTTTAGGTTGTTGTTTACTCAAGGGTATGGAAGAAAAACTGATTATATTCATGACTTTGACTCCAAAAGAGTGCAACATAATGAGATGCAAAGCTTTCTATTTTATGAACTCTATCTATGGAAAGAAGAAGAGTATTTTTCTCTTCCCAAATGCATATACCCAATGCATTTTACCTAATTCAAATGACAAACATGTAGCACCCATTACTCTATCATTGTTATGATTTAGAGCACAAATTACTCTATCATTGTTATGGTTGTGAATACTTAACTATGAAAGTTGGACTCCAAATGAAAGTTTATGCTATACGTTGATATGGATATATATCTAATCTCATTCGTCCATTAATAACATACAAACAAAGACTCTGGTCATTATAGTTGATGGTCATGATCGAATGTAAATTTTGATCCAATGGTCATGGTTCTTCGAATGTGTAACTCCGATAGACTACATCAATGGTCACAATCTCTTCCAATATAATCTCAACCATCCAAACCTTTAGACACATAAACAAGGTCTCATTTTGATGAATCTATGGTCATGGTTGATTCTTTATCTTGATTTGATGATTCTTGTTCCTCCACACTTGCAATGGGGTTTCAACTCTGTATCCACCTAAAAATATGATTCAAAAAAGTATGATTTATTATCGATGTAGTATCATCAATCTCTTTGATGATCGATGATCAAAGCATGATCTATCCTCCTTCCTCTACTAAGGGTTTTTTTGCAACCAATATTTAAGAGTTCATTTTCATCCTGTCATGAACATTTTGTCATCAATGACATTGTAAAGTAATTAGTCAAACAAACTCCCCCTTTAGTGTTGACATCAATGACACAATTTTTCCAACATCTTCCCCTGAAGTGCATAATAGTGAGAATTCCATGCAAATTAGCTATCTATCACATTCCATGGGATTGAAGTTGTATGCGAACTTCCAATTATCTACAAATGTACATGAGAGAACTCACAACTTCCCTCATGTATCTTTGGTCTCAACATTGGTGGCACATTTTTCAATTATTCTTCCATACACCTCTTTGTATGAATCATATGTGAACGATGTTTCTTGTTCCCATTTCCTGGGGAAGGGGGTAGGGGAAATCATTCCCACCTATATCCATAGTAGGGGGCATCATGCCCACTTACCACTAGGTCCCCATGCTTGACTTGGTGGGAGGGGTAACTCTAGGAACTTCTCATAACAGTTAATCCCCCTCATCTTGATTTCGATTGATGCACCATTTGCGCCATTGCAATCATCTTTATAAACCATTATTATAATTTATATCTTTGATACTTCACCAGGAAACCATTTTTTCTAAGAAGATTCAAAGCTCATACTTTTTCATTGAATTCTTCTTCAACTAATCACACCACTTAAGCACCATTTTTTTTTTTTCTGTTGTTTACTATTGAAAAAACATTCCCCATGAATAACCACTTTTAATCATATATGTGGGTCTCCAGTAGGCATCAATTTCCTTGGAATTTAGCATAGTTTTCTCTCCCTTTTTCTCGTTTCATTTTCTTGTCATTCCATAAAATTTATTATAGGACCCCCTCACTTGGGTATATAGACCAACCCTCCATCTTTTTCATTTTCCATCTACTCAATCATAGAGCCTTCCCCACATGGGAACCCTAGAATAGTGACCCCAGTTGCATTTTGGTGCTCATGTTATTTCATTCCCTTGGGGATTGGGAGTCCAATTAGTATCCATACCGGAGTTGAGCTTCATGCATTTCTTCTCATCATGTTGATAACCACATCCTGTGGACTCCCACATTTTTTGTTTCTATTTGTTGGAATTCCATTTCAATTGGTCACATTTCTTAACCACCATTGTGTTTTTGTTCTTGTTTACCATTGAGCCAAGAGTTCCTCATAGACAATCATTATTTTCCATTCCTTCCCATTGTTTTTCCCTAGTTGGGGGCATGCCCAGTCCATCACATCGAGTCCCTTAGTTGGGGGGCTCATTTTATCCCCTCCTGGTCAGCCCCATCGACATTACTAGAAGGATTTTTTTCTTCAAGGGATCCCTTCTAAACCAACCCCATTATAATTCTCTAGAAATATCCCTCCCTTATCCTCTTCTAACCAGCCCCATTGGAATTCTTAGGAGGGGTTGTCTAAGAGTCACCTCCTCACCATCCCCAACGGCATTATGAGGTGGAGTATTCCTTTTGTCACCCCCCCCCCTATAGCATGTTCATGTTAGTGGTAGCATCATATATGTACTTCTACATTGGCTTATGTCTAATATGTGGAGTTCATCGAAAGCCTAGTGTGAGTTTACTTTAATTAAAAGTAATTAATTAAAGTAAAAGTGTTTTTATTAGTGAATTGAATTATTTAAGGAACATTCTTAGCATGCAACATGTAATCTACATATCAAGTGAGTGTGAGAAGTAATCTTATCCATAGATCAATTTTGAGATTAGAAATAGATTGTAACTCATGATTATAAAAGCAAGGCTAGGGTGAAGGAGGAAGAAACTTCGGGAGGAAGTCACTCTTGATGAGAGCGATCAAAAGAACCTTGGTGAGAGATGAAGGTGAGGATATTTTATGAGATTACATGATCGAGAGACTCTTGGTGAGATGACAAGAGCAAGGTACCTTTGGTGAGATGCCAAGGTTGAGGGTCTTTCGTGAGATTCCAAGATCAGGATCTTTGGTGAGATGCCAAGATTGGAGATATCAAAGAAGGAATTTTTCTAGTTAGAGAGTGTATAAGAAAATAAGGACTTCTTCTAGTTGGAGAGTGTAGAAGCAAAGAAGGAACTTTTCTTACACATGAGTGAGGAGATATCATAGGTTGGGTGAAGAGATTTCATCCAAGTAGTCATGCAGAGAGGGTTGGATCACAAAGGAATGTGATTCATGATATTGTATAGGTGGAGAAGGAATTTCATCTAGAGATCATACAGGTCAAGGAGAAGAGAAAGTAGAGGTAGTCGTAGGTGGGTTTTAGAGGATACGAATGAGAGGAAAGAGTAGCACCATATGAAATTTTCTGTAAGGTTTTTTCATAAATGTACATGGTTCACAAGGGAGACAGTCATGTATGTATGTGGGTTAGTTGAAGGAAAATCACATATACCTCGAAAAGTGTGTTGTTTAGGGGTCGTATGATAGAGAATACTTGTCCAAGTTTGTCTATAGTTGTATTTCTCTTCGTGGACCATTTTCCCTATTAAGGGAGCTATGATTTAACCTTAATAAAATCATCCTAGAACTAGTTTTCCCTCCATGGTTTTTTCCATGGGTAGTTTACCTTTAAAATATTGGTGACTTGTGTGTGATATTTTGGTTCCTTGGTTTATGCTTCCGCTGCATATTTAGTTCATTACTCAACTATGATTCTAGTAAATAAAGTGATTTTATTTTGAGATAACTGCCATGTATTGCATTGAAGTACTTAAACATCAACATGGTATTTGAGCATACCAAGGGTTGATTCCATAGGGAATATTTTTCAACATGGTATCAGAGCAAGGTTGCTCTAAGAGGGAGCCTATCTTAGCATGCACAATGGCATATCTATGAGATCTGAGATACCATAGGAGATATTGAGTTCAGATATAGGAGTACATGAGAAAATATATGGGATTAGGAGTGTTGAGGTGGGTGCTTCAAGGACTAAGCACAAATCCATAAGAGATCTTAGCAGATCTATAAACCAATATACATAAATCAGAGGACTAATTTCTGGGAAACAATAGTACTGAGGTAGAACACGGGTTTTTTCAAGTGTACGGAGGTGTACGTGAGTCACAATGGTGACAGTTATGTACATACATAGATAAAAATGGTGACAGTCATGTACACACGTGGGATGCAGTGGATATAGTCGCATATAGGGCCATACAGGGACAATACATAGGTAGTTTCAACAGAGTATCCTATTAGGTGGTTTGATGAGTAATGGAAGGTGTTCGAGAAGTCAACAAGGAGATCTCAAATAGTTGGATAAGGACTTCCATCTATATATCTAAGCCACATGAAAGCACATAGGAGCAGATAAGGATTTTTTCTCATGTTCCTATGTCATCCACTTTGGAGCAAAGACACAAATTTTCTCAAGTGCTTGAGCGATGAAGGATAATGACTCAAGGGGATCTCAGATGGGTGAAGAAGGATTTTCATTCAAAGATCATAGGGTGATAGATATATTGGATTTAGTGACTCATAGATAGAGCAAAGAAGAAATTTTTCTCAAGGAGATCTCATAAACGGGTGAAGAAGGACTGTCACCTAGAGATATAATCAGTCCAAAGAAGAAGCGAAGTTGTAGGAGAATCCAGAATAACGTAGTGAGCAGTATAAAGATTTGGTAGAAAGGACATATCTCGGCAGCAAAGGATTTGTTGGTATAGGATCATACAATAGTAGTAGAGGTTCTCAGTTATAGGTGTTGGTTATTTCCTAGTTGACAAAACACACACGCAAATTGAGTGAGTGAGATCTCATTGAGTGGATGGAGAAGGAATTTCATCCAAGTGTGTAGGGTAGGGTTTTAGGAAAGGAGAAAAGGTGTATCAAGAGAGATAGCATGCAACTAGAAAGATCGAAGGACTGATCTTGAGGTTTGTAGGGCTTGGCTATTTTCTGATTTGTATTCCTCAGGTGAACCATTATCCCAGGACAAGAGCCTATAAAAGGATCCACGGGGATCTTGAATCATGGATCAATTTCAGTGAAAAATAATAGGGAGTGAGAGGCTCTGAAGGTTGAGGATCTCAGAGAGATTTATCCTTTAGATTCAAGTGGGAAGGAGCATCCTTCCAAGTCCATAAAAAAGGATTTATGGTATGAGATGGCCATGCAGGATGCTTAGGAGCAGGAGGCTTATAGGATAATATTTAGAGGTAGTGAGTCTTCAGATATAGGTTATATCATGATGGTAGGTATAGCTTCTGTGTTAGAGGGAGAAACCAATCAAGTGGATTGGAGAACAAGAATGGTAGCGGATCTGGTAGCAAAGGTAGAGCCAAATATAGGTTGGAGAAGTACCTTCCTCACTAAGAGGGAGTGTTGATGTTAGTGGTAGCATAAAAAAAGTACTTCCACATTGGCTTGTGTATGGAATGTGGAATTTGTTGAAATCCTAGTGTGAATTTACTTTAGTTAAAAGGAATTAATTAAAGTAAAAGGGTTTTATTAGTGAATTGAGTTATTTAAGGAACATTCTTAGCTTGCAACATGTGATCTAAATCTCAAGTGAGTGTGAGAAGTAATCCAAGCCATAGATCACTTTAGATATTTGAAATAGATTGTAACTCATAATTATAAAAGCAAGGCTAGGGTGAAGGAAGAAGAAACTTAAGGAGGAAGTCACTCTTGATGAGAGAGATCAAGAGAACCTTGGTGAGAGACCAAGGTGAGGATATTTGGTGAGATGTGGCAATCAAGAGACTCTTGGTGAGATGGAAAGATCAAGGGACCTTTGGTCAGATTCCAAGGTTGAGGATATTTGGTGAGATGCCAATATTAGGATATTTGGTGAGATGCCAAGATCAAAGATAGAAAAGAAGCAATTTTTCTAGTTGAAGAGTGTAGAAGTAAAGGAATTTTTCTTACACATGAGTGAGGAGATATCACAAGTTGGGTGAAAATATTTCATCCAAGTATTGGTGCAGGGAGTGTTGGATCACAAAGGTAAATGATTCAAGATGTTGTATAGGTGGAGAAATAATTTCGTCTAGAGATCATACAAGTCAAGGAGAAGAGAGAGAATAGGTAGTCGTAGGTGGATTTCAAAGGATAGAAGCTAGAGGAAAGAATAGTGCCACATGGAAGTGTTTGTATGGTTTGTTTGTACATGTACACAATTCAGAATGGATGAAATTACATATGTACATGGGTTATGTTATAAAAATAGGAAAATAAAACATATAAGATACACAATACAATAGAGACACAGATATACATGGTTCACCCAATGTGGGCTACATCGATCAGAGAAATTTCCATGTCCTTCCTTTTTATTATCTAGCAAAATGAAAGGACACAACCTACAACACGCTCATTGTAACTTCATGTTCTTTCTCTCACACCATCCTCTCTCATGATACAATATTCTCTCACACCTTCTCATTGAATATAAAATCTATACTCCTAATGATTTTCTGATTTTCATAATCCCATAAGTGATAACCAAAATCATTAACATTGTATCCAATAAAGGCTCAATTCTTGGATTTTTTTTCAAGCTTTGTTCTATTTTCTTTATCAATATGGACAAATGCTTCACAATCGAAAGTCTTCATAAATGAATAGTTTACCTTTTTACCTATCCATGCCTCCTCTAGAATGCCACCATCCAAAGAGCTTGAAGGTCCTCTATTTATTAAGTAAACAACAGTATCTACAACATCTTCTTAGAACTGTAAGGGAAACCCAACATGTAATCTCATACTCCTTGCACGTTCCATGATTGTCCTATTCATCCTTTCTGATACACCATTTTCTTGTGGTGTTCCCAGAACTGTCTTGTCTCTACGAATATCGTGGTATGAAAACTAATCATAAAACTCGTTTTTGCAGTATTCTCCTCCATTGTCTTATCTGAGAGACTTAAACCTCTTTCTTGTCTCATTCTCAACCAAATCTTTCCATTTCTTAAATATATCAAAAAACATCATTTTTTCGAATACAATAAACCCAAGTTTTGGTAGTTGTAACATCAATAAAAGTAAAATAATAATGAGATCCACCAAGATATGATACCTGAGATGGTGCTCATACATTTGTATGCACAAGCTCCAAATTTTCACTCTTCTTTTCTTTTCCAACTTTGACAAAATCTGGTTCTCCTCTATTTTCCATAAACATGGTGCTCACATAAATCCAAATCAATTTGTTTAAGATCCAGTAATAAATTCCTTTTGTGAAGTATCTGCATCCCCTTCTCATTCATGTGTCCAAGACTATGATTCCACAGTGATGTATCCACTCCTATAGAAGCTTAAGAGATAGAAGATTCAGTGTTACCAGTACATAAATACAATGTACCTACCTTCTCTCTTTTTGATATCATCAATGATCCTTTGGTGACCTTCCACACATTATCTATAAATTTAGATATACAACCTTCACTTTCCAACTACCCTATTGAAATTATATTTTTTATCAAATATGGAACATGTCTCACATCTTTCAGTAATCATTGGTTTTCATTCTCTTTCTTTATGTGCACCTTTCCCATTCCAACAATTTTACATGGTGCATCATCATCCAAATGAACCTATCCAAAATCACCTTGAACATAATCTTGGAAATATTTCCTATGGAGTGTGGAATGAAATGAAGCCCATGAATTTTCTATCCAAGATTAAGTAATGTTGTCTAAAGAAAGAATCAAAGCATCTTGTAACACATCACCTGCTACATTTTCTTCTTGATTTTTCTCTTGTTTTCCATCTCTTTGTTTCTTTGGATATCTACAATATCTCTTCATATGTCCTTTCTTCCTACAATTCCAACACTCTATCTTTCTTAGTTTGAATTTGGATCTCCCCTTCCTATAATTCTCGTGATTCCTTGGACTCTTTCCTCTTACCTTTTTTCTTCCTATGCTCTCCATGGTCAATGCATTGCATGATGTCTCACCTGTGCTTTTCCATCACATTTCCTCGCTAAGGGTAACTCCAACAACATCATCAAGTTTCATAGTGTTTTAACTAGAGACATAGTTACTTACAATCATGACCAAGCCATTCCAAATTTCTAGAAATGAGCATAATATTAGAAGATCCCTAACCTCATCATCAAAGTCCACTTTTATAGAACTTAGTTGATTAGTAACTGTATTAAATTCATTTAAATGATCTATAATAGACCCACCTTTTGACATCTTTGTATTAAATAATCGCTTCATTAGAAATACCTTGTTGGAAGCCGAGGGTTTTTTATATAGTTTAGCCAATGCACTCATCATATTCTCCATTGTCTTTTCTTTTGAAATATAGAAATTCGTTGACGTTGCCAGACATAGTTGTATCATTCCCAATGCACTTCTATTAAGAACCTCCCATTCTTCATCCTTCACGGTCGTCGAATTCTTTTCTATTCCACCCAATGGTAGGTAAATATCCTTTTGATATAAATAATCTTCCATTTGCATCTTCCATAGCTAGTATTTTTGGTCATTAAATTTCTTAACCTTAAACTTTCCATCTTCCATCATTGCTCCCACTTGAATCAGGAACCCTCTTTTCCTATGAGTTACCTTTGGCTTTGATACTAGTTGTTAGAAAAATAGGACCATGGAGCAATAAAATAATAAAATGTGGAAACAAAAAACAAAATATACAAAATACAATAGATACATAGATATACGTGGTTCAACCAGTGTGGGCTATGTCCACCAGAGAAATTGTCAGGCCCTTCCTTTTTATTATCCAACAAAATGAAGGGATACAACCTACAACATGCCCATTGTAACTTCCTCTTCTTTATAGCGCAATATTCTCTCTCATAATACAATATTCGCTCACATAAAGCCACAATACTATGCCCTCATACAAAATAGGTTTCCTTTTTGGACGAAAACCCTAACATAACTTCTACCATCAGATATGTGACCCTATAATGAAATGTCCAGATTGCTTATGAAATTACAATATTTTACAAGAAAATTTTCCCAAACATTTTCCTTGGGGGGATCCACCCCTGAAATATGGATAGGACCCCCCCAAACCCCCTTCATTCGGGGGCCAAACCCTGAAACCATGACAGAAGGGGGCTAGGCATACCTGCATATAAATCAAGAAGATAATCAATCTCCACAACCAATAGATCAACTAAAGGATAATCGTGTATACCTCGAAAACCATGTTGTTCAGGGGTCATACAATAAAGTAGACTTGGCCAGGTTTTTGTGTAGTTGTATTTCTCTTAGTGGGCCATTTTCCATGTTATGGGAGCCCTAATTTTGTAAATGTTTTGAACCTTCACAGAACAGATCTAGCTAGGAATTGACATACACAGTTGTAGAGAAAATATGAGAAAAGAGAAGCAAGAGAGAAAGAATGGAAGAATTCTCATTAACCAAATGAATGAATGATAATTTACACATGATTTACTCTCTATAACTCAACTAATGTGCACTGGAGGAGAATCCACCTAGTCTAGTCTCTCAGGTAGTTACGGGAGTGAACTGCCACCTAGTCTGAGTTAACTAGTCTCCGAGTCTTCAATCAACTAACTGAAACAGAGTGAAGTGAGGAGGAGATCTGAAAATCATGAGTAATGCGCTAGTCTAGCGATGATCCCAAGGAAAATTCTCATTAGCTGGTGATGATCCCAATTTTGCATGGTGATAATCACAATGTGGCATCTAGACTCCACTCAACTGATCAAATTGAAGTGTAAACTGAAGAGAATATTCTCCCTAAAATATAGGAGATTAAATAATGACTAATAAACATAGGGAAAACCTTAGGAAAAAGAAATCCTAGGTGTGTGTGAAGTATCTCCAACACCCCCTCTAAACGTCACTATGGTGAAAATAAGGAATGGGTCCCGACAACGAGGCCATGTTAGGTACCTAAATACAAAATATACACTGAAATAAATGAGGAAAGAGGGAAAAAATCATGGGAAACCCCCCTCCTCAAAGTACAATGTATGTAAAAAGAAGAACTCATGTTTGTTAGGAAACTATGTCCTTCACTCCAATATGACTGCGCAGAGAATGGAACTTATGCTCAGTGAATGTATTGGTGAATATGTCTGCAGTTTGTGCTGCTGAAGGAAAAAAATACAAGTCGATGATCCCCTCGTGTACTAGGTCCTGGATGTAGTTCACATGGATATCGATGTGCTTCATCCACTACCTATGAACTAGATCTATGTAGAACTTCAGAGTGCTCTAGTTGTCACACCAAATGACGATCGATTGACGAAACTGAATTCCCAACTCAGTGAGAAAATGTTGTAGCCACATAGCCTGAATGGTTATGTTAACTATCCTTCTGTACTCTACCTCATATGAAGATAGAGGAATATGAACATACTTCTTCCTCGACCAATAGATAGGCCCAAAACTAAGAGTGAGTGAGTAACCAAATGTGGACTTGCGATCAATGTTATCGCCAACCTAGTTAGAATCAGTGAAACTTATGAGGTCCAATGTAGATTTTGCTTCATAGTGAATCTCAAAGGTGATGGTTCCTTGTACGTATCAAAGGATACACTTTGTAGCCTTCTAATGTAGCTCATGCAGCTCCTACATGAACCTGGAGACTACTACAACTACATAGGAGAGGTCTAGTCTAGAGTGTGTGAGATAAAACAAGCTCCCCACTAGTTGTTTGTATAGTGTGTTGTCAACCAGTGGAGTGTCCCTGCCATCCTCAAGTGTTACTCCTGATAGGAAAGCAGTTTATCATGTGAAATCTCACAAGGAGATCTCGTGCATACTTGGCTTGAGATAGTTTGATGACTGTTGCATCCTGACTGATCTCGGTTCCAAGGAAGAAATGTAGTGGACCCATGTCCATCATCAAGAACCTGTCATGCATAATCCACTTGATGGAAGAAATCTCCGAAGTCGAGCAACTGGTGATCAAAAAATCATCAACATACAGAACTAGGAGTAGAAGTGAATCAACTATCCTGAGAATGTAAACATTCGGGATTGACTTACAACATACAAAGTTCTGTGACAAAAACTAGGAGTCCATATTGGCATACCATTCCCTCGGAGCCTACTTGAGGACATAAAGAGACTTCTTCAGTTGATAGACCAAAGATGAATCATTCATAAATCCTTGGGGATACTCCATATAGATATCCTCAGAGAGATCACCGTGAAGAAATGAATTCATCACATCCATTTGATGGAATTCCCATCCCTTGGTTGCCACAATGGAAAGTTTCAAACGTATGGAATCCATATTCTCTACTGGAGAGAAGATCTCATCATAGTCAATGCCATGCACCTGCTGAAAGCCTTTGGAAACTAGCCTAGATTTGTATCTGCTAACCCATTGATCTGTTGCGCTATTGGTCCCATAGAGCCATCTACACCTAAACATTTTCCTTCCTAAAGGAAGGGGAACCATATCCCAAGTCTAGTTCTTGAGGAGGGAGTTGTACTCCTCCTGCATGGCGCATTCACAAAAGAGATTCCCAACAGCCTCTCCATAAGACTATGGATCTGAAGATTGAACCAAGAAAATATTCCTAGGTGGAATCGGTTAAGTGGCAGTGAGTGTAAGAGGAGGATCCTCGAAATCATATCGAGTACTCCTAGTATCATCTAGATCCCCAACAAGATCCCTTCCATCCTAAAGAGTAGTCTTGTCCCACTTGAGCATCTTCTCTGGCTCTACATCTGCATGTGGATGCACTAACCCTGCATCTGAATGTACTGACTCTATATCTAGATCATATGAATCCTATGAATATGAACTCTCATCTTAAGAGGATTCGGCATGTGCATGCTCATCATCTATGACATGTGGAATAAAAAAAGTGTTTAAATGTGGCTGTTGAGGTACACGTGAGACACTTTCCTTGAATTGTACACTACGCTCAGTGATGAGCCAGTCAAAGCAAAGATCAATGAGTCTATATCCCTTCACACCATCGTGATATCCAACAAAGATACACTTTGTGCTATGTGGATCAAGTGTCGTCCTCTTATGAGAGGGAATCCTGGCCCATGCATGTGAACCAAAAATACGGAAGTGGGTCACTTCCAGTTTGAGGCTGCTCCAAGCCTTGTAAGGGGTCTTATCCTTGATAGATATATGGGGAGATATGTTTTGGATGTAGGTTTCACAATTAACTACTTCATCCCATAATATCCGTGGAAGTGACTTTGCATGTAGCATGCAAGATGCCATCTCTTTTAGAGATCTATTTTTCCACTCAAAAACTTTTTTTTGTTGCGAAGTATAGGGAACCGTGTGCTGAAACTGAATCCCTGCCTCATGATAAAGATTATGTATCTCATGGTTGACATACTCTCCCCCATTATCTATACAAAATAATTTTATTTTCTTTCCTAATTGTGTCTCAACAAGGGATTTGAAATCTTTGAGGTGTTGAAAGACCTCTGATTTTTGTCTGAGAAAGAAAATCCAGGTGAAGCATGAAAAATCATCAAAAAAAATGAGCATGTACCTTTATTTACTAATTGATGGATGCGGAAAAGGGCCCATGAGGTCAATATGGATCATATCTAAAGGAAATGAGGCCTTCTGAGTATTTCCTTTGTTGAATTTCTCTTGAGGGTGGTTTCCAAGAACACATCCCTCACAAATTCCTTTGGAGAAGTGCATGTTGGGTAGAACATCAACTAGTCCCTGCTTGCTAAGTTGTTGCATTTATCTGGAATTTAAATTCTCAAACCTTTCGTTCCATATCCTACTTCTTTCATTAGCATGGGTAAACAGTAATGCATAATATGGTTCAATAAATTCAGATAGAAACCCTAGAATTGGTTTTCACGTCATAGATATCCACTGCATTAGGTGTGAATATGACTCTCTTTCTGGTGTTGGATTTTTTCATCTGATACACAGAGAGAATATTGACAGAAAGTTTGGGAATGAGTAGCACATTCTCAAAGATTATGTTTGTAAGTTCAATTCTTCCTTTGCTGGTGACCTCAACTGGAGAGTTGTCCCCCATCAGAATAGGAGGACCTTTACATGCATACAATGAAGAATATACTTCTTTTGTGGCAGCCATATGGTGTGATGCACCTGAATATATGATCCAAGCATTGGGAGAGGAGTTGATGGAAATCAAAGCATGGCTAGAATTACCTTTCTTGGGATTATGATATTCTTGCTTCTTCTTCTTGGCACCCTCAGGGATGCAGTCTCCAAGGTTGTTGTGTTGAAGTATTTGGGCCATTTGATCTATCTGTTTCTTCATACATGTGGACACTGGATGGAATCCTTTATGGAAGTAAGTGAATTTCTCCCCTTTTCTTCCCTTTCCACCATTGGATCCGGAGGAATCGTTGAAGGGTTTTGAGTACCCTTCCTTCTTTGGATTTGCATGTGCTTTCATTTCTTTTGTCTTTAGATTTCTGATACTGATGATCGTTACCATCTCTCACAGTAAGTGCATGTGGCTTTGGGCCTTTGATTTTTCCCGTAATGATGATCTTGTTCTGCTCTTGTGTCAAAGACTCGATAAAGGCCTCAAGAGAGGGAATCATCTAGGTGGATCTAGAGGCGAACCTAACTGAATGAAATGTGGATACAAACAGTGATTATTTTGGACCAAGTTTGGAGAGAATGGTGAGAACCATTTGTTTATCCTCCTTAGATTTATCAACCCCGCAAGCCTTGAGTTGGGACAACAAATCCTTATATTTGGTAAAGAAATATTGGAGATTGTCGAAGGTTTTTGGATCCAATGTGAGAAATTCCACCTCGAGCATGTGTCCCCTCATCTCATTCTATTTTCCAAAAATACCTTCCATGGTGGTCCAAGCTTCATTGGGGGTTTTACAGGAGGATATGTGAAAGAGGAGTTCAAGATAAATGAGATTGCAAATTTTTCCAAATGCTTCATCCATTAGATTTAGATACTTGGATTTTTCTATGGATGATGTTGGTTATGTCTCTGTGTTCATGGTTAACAGGTATAATCCTCTACCTCGAAGATGCATTATCATTTTCTCCTTTCATGCAAAGCAATTGTACGGTGTAAAAATGAATTATTTTGGAAATTTCATTTTTCCGCTGTCTTCAATCTTCGGTACCTACAAAAATAATTTGGTGTGTCTTTTCCCTAGTAGTCTGTCAGCTCTGATACCATGTAAATGTGTTGAACCTGTAAAAAATAGATCTATCTATGAATTGACATACAAAGTTGCAGAGAAAATATGAGAAACGAGAAGCATGAGAGAAAGAATGGAAGAATTCTCATTAACCAAATGAATCAATGATAATTTACACATGATATACTATGTATAACTCAACTAATACACATTGGAGGAGAATCCAATGTTCCATAATGGTGGTCTAGAGTGATATGGAAACACACCAACAGTTACGGGAGTAAACTTCCACCTAGTCTAGTCTCTTAGGTAGTTATGGGAATGAACTACCACCTAGTCTGAGTTAACTAGTCTCTTAGTCTTCAGTTAACTGACTGAAACATAGTGAAGTGAGGAGGAGATCATGGAATCATGAGTAATGCGCTAGTCTGGTGATGATCCTAAGGACAATGCGGATTAGTTGGTGATGATCCCAATTCTGCATGGTGATAATCCCAATGTGGCATCTAGACTCCACTCAACTGATCAAACTGAAGAGAATATTATCCTAGAGGAATGTTCTCCCTAAAATTGAGGAGACTAAATAATGACTAATAAACATAGGGAAAAACTTAGGAAAAATGAATCCAAGGTGTGTGTGAAGTATCTCCAAAAAATTTGACCTTAATAAAAGCATATTGGAACTAGTTTTCCCTATGGGGTTTTTTCCAGGGGTAGTTTACCCGAAAATATTGGTGTCTTGTGAGTGAGTTGTTGGTTTCCTAGTTTATTATTCCATTGCATGTTTAGTTTATTACTCAGTTTTTATTTTAGTAGATAAAGTGATTTTTATTTTGAGCTAATTGTTGGGTTTTGGGTTGAAGTGGTGAAATATCAACATGTTATTTGAGCATACCAAACGTTGATTCTATAATGAACATTTTTCAACATAGCCATCCCCATAGGAATTATTAAATGGGGATGAATTCATGATCCCCTTACTAACCACCCTCATCGAAATTGTTATTTGGGGGGTTGTTTCCTAACCATCCCCATTGGCATTCTCAGGAAGACCCCATTCATTTGGCTATATCTTAATCATCGCGATTAGAATTAATTGATGGGATTGTCTTGTCATCCACTTTGTTTAACCAACCTCACCAACATTGTTAGAAAAATTTGAGTTTCCTTCTTCTACCCAGCCTAATTGGCATCACTAGGAGGTTGTTTTTGATGTTAATAATCTCTTCTTGTCTTGCCCCATTGATATCTCTAGGAGGAATTCTCCCGATGTCATTTATTCCTAGAAATCTCCATTGAAATTACTAAGACAAATCTCCCCCTTATGTCTTCTCCTCCTAGATAGACCCATTGGCATGGCTAGGAAGACTTGCCACTTGGGTTCACTCCTCCTATCCAAACTCATTGGAATTTCTAGGAGGAGTTTCCCCTTTCTTATCCCCTCTTCCTGGCTATCCCCATTGACACTCCCAGGAAGAATCCCTCTCTATTGAGTGGCTTCCTCCACTAGGATTCCACTTGGTAAACACATTTGTGAGTAACCTTGCACTTCTCACACACTCATTTACCCTAGTATAATCCCCATGTTTCCTTTTTTCAAAGCATATGTGATTTTTCACCCCTCCATCAGTTGTACCCATCACATGTTTCCTAGCTATAGATCTATAGCTCTCCCACTGATACATTTGACCAACATTATGCCTAGTCACCCACCATCCTTATGTATGTCTTCAGTTGCTGCCAGATTATCCTTGCATGTATGCTCTGAACAAGGGAAGTCTTGAGTCCACCTATATTTGTCTTCCATCCATCCCCTGGTGTTATTTTCCATCATTCATATCATGCTTGCCACCTCGTGTTGGTCCCTTGGTGATTTCTTCTCCTTGGTTCTAGTGGGATTTGCTATTTTCTCCTAACCTCATGCTATTTCTTCCAGTGGGTAATGTATGTTGATCATGAAATTTTCTCCTAACCTCACACATTAGGGGGCATCTATCATCACCATTTATTTGCACACCTA
>JZKD02S1850432.1:0-21060 GCA_000966675.3 Picea glauca | reverse complement strand
CTTACCATTCAACTCATTTAAAGCATAAATGCTTCAGACCATCATTCATGAACTTGTACAATGGACAATTTGACAACTCGGCTCATCGGGGCTTCCGTGATAAAAGATGTCAATTGTTGATGCATTCTATGAACATGCCTCCATCTGTCAGATTTTTTCTTTCGGCCATCCTTCAGTGTCTAGAAGAGCAGTTTGAATACAGAATGTCCTCAACAATCAATTATACAAGGTGACTTCCAATAAAAACAATTGTTCTTGAAACCGAGGCTGCCAGCTTATATCAAGATACAAGAGTTCTTACTTTCTTTTACATAAACACGTAAATATATAAAAAAACTTTAAGCACACCACACACAGTAAATGATTTCGCCCAAGCCAAGACATGGATACTAAATGCTCCTCTGATCTGCATGAATCAAGGGCTAATCGGTGGCTTTCAAAGAAATGCAATTCCTTCACATCTGACGTCTCTTCTTCCAGCGATCCTCCTTCAGAAATCAATGGAAATGCGAAATGTTCTGACAGAGCAATGTCACTGATCAAATCAACGATTAAGAGAAACAATGCTCTCAAGTCTGCGATCAATAGAGTGTGCCCTTCTCAAACCCTTTTGATTGGCTGCGAACTGATGCGGCCTCCTCTACACACAGATGTGAACAAATGCGACCTTCTCCATGCAGATGCGACCAGATACAACCTCCTTCACGCAATTCTTTGAACATAGATCCCTGGCAAGGTAGACGGACGAATCCTCCACGCAGCAACTCAACAATTTGAACCTCGGATTCAGTGAACAACAGACGTCAAACAACAGGGCAGCAACAATGGCTTCGATATCCTCACGAGCGATAATGGTGGATTGGTTGATGCTAACTGATAGTTGATCAATTACATAAAAAATTGTGACTCACTCAAATCGTAGTGGCTATGCATGGATTTCTCTTCTCGGAAGCATTCTCTTACAAGACACACACAGGAAACACACACTAATTAATCACACACAACAACACACTCTACTCTTCTACATATGTACAAAGATTCGGCTCCCAATCTATTTCATCTTCCTGGGCACTCCCGTGAGGAATTAAGCCTAGCCAAGCTCTGATACCATGTTAAACTCCATGAGAGCAGAGGCACACAGTATTCACACACAATTACCTTATCATATTGCACACATACATACGTACATATATAGTTGAACTCAGATTCAACCTACCCCAAACATAGCTATGGAGGTTGAGAGAATATCTCAACAACTCCAACAAACCAAAACCAACTCCAAACCAATCCCTAAATTAATCATTAATTCTAACACCCCCTTAAGTAGATAGATAGGTTTATATGTATTGAGGCCATCTCTAATAAATAAGGCCCATGTAGGAGATATAGTGTGAAACAATAATTGTAAGAATACTTAATAGAAGGTTTGACCTACTAGAAAGTTCCTAGGAGGTAGATAGAACTATATAAAGAAGTAGAAATGATGTAATAGGATGTCTTGTGAAGTATGTTGTAATAAGAGCTCTGCTCATTTGGAGGTTTCCCCCTCGAAGAGGAAAGTGAAAATTACTCTTGTTAATAAAGGTATAATATTTTGATCTGGGTGGATATTGGTGACCTCTCACCTATTTCTCTAATTGACAATGGTTCTACATCTTGGAATTTTTTTGATTCCCAAACTTTTGGGGCCATTTTGAGGCCCTAAAGAATGTTTTTTGGTGCGAAAATTCATAGCATGTAGCCAAAGGCCGATGCTAGGCTGATCGAAATGTGTACTTCTTGGCTAGGACCTTCCAATGAGCTACCAATAACACCAAACGAAGATCGTATGCAAACTTTACGCCCCCAGTAAGTTGACGTATCAACTAACCACATTGGGGCCCACAAACCTTTTGTTGTTTCATCTTCTGGGGTTATGGTTTTGGATGTTTATGGTTTTCACATTGATGATTTATGTAAAACTGAATTTTCAACCTCTTTGTAATTATCTTCTTACGAATGAGTGTAGATGACACATATTTTTCTTCAGGGATAAGCTACCACCATTCTAGATAGTTTGTGAGCTTTTCATTTTACAATCTTTTGTATTCCAAACAATCATTAATAGAATCTGAGTTTAAGCATATTATTGTATTTCTTGTAATATCTCTTTGTGTTTCCTTGTTATATCTTTTCCTTCTTGTTGTTCTCAATATAATCCATAACACATTTTGTGGTATTCTAGTTCTTTTATTGCCTATTGTTGTTATAATCTATCATTTATGCAATAAATCTGGGTATATTCTATTATTTCTACTACAAATCTTCCATTTTTCTAATAAACAATGCCACATTAACCATCTAAATTATATCATGTCATTTTTCCATTTCTTTCTCTTCTCTTCATACAATGCAACCTACAAATCTTCAAATTTTCTAATAAACAATGCCACATTAACCATCTAAATTATATCGTGTCATTTTTCCATTTCTTTCTCTTCTCTTCATACAATGCAACCTATGGTTTTGTTGCCTCTACATTGTAAATAATAAATTTATTGGTTTTGTAAAGAATAATTCACTGATGTATTCATAAAATCAAAACAAAACTTTTGAAATCAAATAAATATTATCAAGTTCAATGTAAACAACAACTATGTTGAAAATTGACAAAACATAAGTGGCTTACTCTTTATATGTCCTTTTTTCATTGGTTTGGAGTAGCTCACATTCCCTCTTGCCCTCATCTTAAATGATATAGCTAGAGACATAAGTATTACAAAATATAATGTTAGTTAGATTCATAATGAAATGACTAAACATAATCTTAGTCAAAGTATGGAGACAAATCATAACTTAATGTCAACATGAATTTCCAGAATAAACCAGGTAGAAGAAGTTCTAAGAGAAATAAAAGAATAACTTAAATGCCTTCTCAACCATTTACAATTGTGTATAAGGATTCTAAGAATGGTCCTATTCCAGGACTTACCGATAAATCCAAGGAAACCAATAAACAAATACTTCTAAAATCAATAGAAGTGGTGGAAGTAGAAGAGCTTGATTATTTTGAATTCCTTGAAAATCAAAGAAAATTGTCAAAAGATTAGGTTTGTCTAGAAAATATTAAAGAAAAATGGAATAAAGTTAGAGGAAACATTCCTCAGATAAAAATGGTTAAAAGGGAAGAGGAAAAAAATAATCAATTAGAAGGAACTAATGGTCATCAAGATAAGAAACCTAAAGGATTTCCTCTGAATTATTTTGATAGTCCTTCATCTTTTGTACTTTCATCCATTGGATCCCTATTTTAGATTTTAATTGCAAGTCTACTATATATATTATGAAAGGCCTCCATGCTTGGGGAGGATGGGAAAAAATAAAAATTTCTCTTTCAAAGAATTATCTTAGTTTTAAATAATTGGTTAGAAAGCTTACTTGGGGATTCACTAGTCAGTTGGAAAATTGGTGGTCTTCGCTTGATGAAAAAGAAAGAAACAAAATTTTGAATGATGAAAAACCCTTAGATACACCGATCTAAACAATGGTTAAATAATTCTATGGAGAGGTCCCCATTTCAATAAAACACTATTTTGATATATTTCTTTCTCAAAAACTCGGTGATTTATCATTGAAAAATTAATGCAAATTTACCATGCAAGATTTTCTATATAAGACTTGTGGTTCTTCTAATCATGTATACAAGACATATTATATTTCTTCTTGGTCATGTGCCATTCCTAATATTTTTAGGAAAATATTTGAAGACCTCAATATCAATCCCGATGATCTATCACTTGTTAGAGTACATTCAAAAATAGAAAAAACTCTAAAGGATGCTTGTACAAAGGGAAATGCATCCACTCAGATTAAGTAGTCTAGGTTTCTTACTCAACCCCTTTTTAATATACTCAGAGAAATATATGATTTTGGGTGCAGTAAAAAGTGAAATAAATTTGGTAAACAAAAAGACTACAACTACAAATCTGGAAAAAAAAAGGGAAATATTTCAAGAATGAATGGAAATTTTCAAGATATACTAGAACAATGTTTTTTAAGAAACAAAAATATGCTAGGAAATCTAGTAGATGTTACATTCGTAAAGGTAAAGGTCATTGGGCAAACAAATTTCCCAATAAGACCAAAAATTCTACTAAAATATTAGATCTCTTTACAAATAATTTTGACCCATCCCTTTGGGATTTATATCCTAAGGATGATTCAAAGGTTGTATATTCTATAGATCTCCCTTCAAATTCTTATTTTGATTATCCATCTACACCTTCTTCATATTCTGAGTTTGAAGAAGATTTCTTATATATTAAAATTATATATTTAGATACTTCTTATATCGATAGCCTACAATACAAACTTAATTCAAATCCAATATGGGATTTACATCACCACCTCTATCTTAAAACTCAAATTCATCTCCTTCTTTCCCAATGCACCAGTAGCAGTGTTGGGATAGGATTTTGGGACCAGTTTTTGGAACTGAGCAGGATGTGAAAAAGAAGGAAATAAAGTTGGCATACCTTCACAAACAAGGGTCAATGCATGCAAAAGAAGGAAGATTGTTGGAAGACCTTAGGCATTTTGGGTCCATTGATATAGGCTAAGCCCTATTGTAATTGCATAAATATGTAAGGGTTTTGGGATAGAGATATAGTAAAATATATAGGGAATAAGTATGTATGAAGGAATGTGATTATGCAATATATGTGAGAATGAATGAGTGAAGAGTGACAGAGACAGATAGGGGGATAGGATAACGAAAAGGGAATGATGTATGAGTGCAGTGCACACATTTTGTAATGGATGATTCTGAATAATATAATAAGAAGTCGTTTGTTGTGGATGTATCCCATCTTGGGTGAACCTCATTAAATATGGTGTATGTGGGTCATGATGTGCTCGTTGTTTTGTTTATTGCACGCATATGATATATGTATGTTATTATGAATATTTTACATGTTATTATGTTTATGTGCACATGATATAAGGTATACCGAACTAATTCTAAGTATAATGGTTATGAGGATTGCCTCCCATCCCTTCACGAAAGACAATTGGTGTACTTCTGCATATAAGGGTCAACACACACAGATGAAGGAACATCATTGGAATCCATTAGGAATTTTGGGTCCATTGATATGGGTTAAGCCCTATTGTAATTGTATAAATATGTAAGGGTTTTTGGATAGATGTATAGAAAAAGAGATAGTGAATAAGTATGTATGAAGGAATGTGATTATGCAATGTATGCGAGAATGAGTGAGTGAAGAGAAACACAGATAGATAGGGGTATAGGAGAATGGAAAGGGAAAAATGCATGTGTGCAGTATGCATATTTTGTAATGGATGATTATGAATAATGTAATAAGAATCTGGTCGTTGTGCATAACCCATCTTGGGTGAACCACATTAAATATGGTGTCTATGAGTCATGATGTGTTTGTTGTTCTGTTTATTGCATACATATGATATATGTTTGATATTTTGAATATGTTACATGTTATTATGTTTATGTGCACATGATATAAGGTATAATGAATTAATTCTAAGTATAATGGCTATGAGGACTCTGTCCCACCCCTTCATCACTGCAGAAACTTGGTTCCTGCAGTTCCCATAGATACCTCTGGTAAGACTTCACTTACTTGCGGGTGATGCCAAAAGGGTCGGTATCTGAGGGTTTTGTTGGTGAATTAATGTTGAACCCTGGGCCTATCCATTGCATGCCAACAAACAACATGGTTAAATCTCCCTCAACTTTACCTTCATCTCATTTTCCTCATAAGTATTCACTTACCTCATACTAACACTTCTCCTCCTCCTTATGCATCACTTTTCCCTACATATAGAACTATATCTCATGTCTTTCCTGACAAAGGAAATGCTCATCATATGAGACAAGTCCAAAGGGAAAAATACATCTAGAGGCCACAAGAAATAATTAAATAAAATAAAAGAGAAATTAGGAGAATCATGGCAGAAGTTTCATCCGACGAAGAAAAATTCCATATGATGCAACTAACACATGAATGTTCTTTAGATGAATATTTGAGCAGAGCCTATCAAGAAGCAGAAATTGGAGAAGAATAAGAATAAGAAGAAAATCACCATGTAATTGAAGAAAATAAGCATCAATCTCTTTCAAGAACATAAGAATAATGTATCAGTGAGCTCAAGGCCATAACTAACAAAATATTAATATTTGTGGATATCAAGACAAATTTATTTTAAGAGTATAGTATCGATGCTCAAATCGATATGGGGGCAATGGTATCCTCTTCAAAGTATAGTGCAATACTTTGTTATTTTTGGGAACCAGTGGATACAAAGGTGAGATCCATCATGGTGGTATTTTGGAAATCAAAACATTTTCTTCTGATTTCCTAATATCTATAAATGGTTTGCAATATCTTGTTACTTTGTATGAATATAATTCTAGTGCATATATGTTGTTAGGAAAATACTTTGTGTAGCATTGTGTTCCACTTACTATGTAACATGAATGGATTAACATGAAAATATGGAGCATTATGTCAAAAGGTTCCATGTAAGAATGTTTATAAGTTCAAGATACTAGATGTTGTAGTCTATGCAGAGAAGCTAGAGGAGCCAATGAAGAAGATTTAAAAAATAAAGAAGATTATAAAAAAAATGTCAATCTCCATGTTGAAGAAGTTATTTCTTCTATCATAGAGAAGATAAAAATCCAATGTACAACAGACATTCCCAATGCTTTTTGGGAAAGGAAAAATATTTTTTTTCTCTTCCTTATTATGGCAATTTCAAAGGTACACCACAAAAGGGAACTGCAATGCCAATGTCACCAGAATAGTAGAATATGCGCAGAGAAAAAATTCAGGACTTGCTTGATATAAAATTAATAGAGAAAAGCAGGAGTCCATGGGTAAGCCATGCATTCTATGTAAACAAGAAATCAGAGAAGAAAAGAGGTAAACCCGGACTAGTGATTGATTTCAAGAAATTAAATAAAGATTTATTACCTTTGAGATATCCAATCCCAAATAAGGAAGATTTGTTTCAAAAAATCCATAATTGTAATGTATTCAGTGAATTTGATCTCAAAAATGGATTTTGATAGATTGGAATTGATCATAAATATATATTCAAAACTAGATTTACAGTGCCCCAAGGTCAATATAAATGGTGTGTGATGCCATTTGGGCTAAAAAATGGACCTTATAAATTACAAAAGAGGATGGAATAGTTATTTAATAACCTTTATTTTAATATTGTTTATATTGATGACATTCTAATCTATTCCAGAGATATGAAGGCTCATGCAGAGCATCTGGAAAAGTTTTACCAAAAGGTTTATAAACGTGGCTTTGCTCTTTCTGCTAAAAAGCTAGAAATAGGAAAAACAAGATTGAATTCTTGGGAATAATTTTCTAAGAAGGAAAGATCCAGTTACAAGAACATGTGTTGTAGAAGCTCACTTCATTTCCTGATGAGATCAAGGATAAGAAGCAGTTACAAATACTCCTTGGTTCTCTAAACTATGTAAGATTCTTCTATAACGATCAAGTTGAAGACACCTCTCGTTTATTATAAAAAAAATTAGAAAGGAAGATACACCTTGGACTCTACAAATGACAAAGGTAGTCCAAAGAATAAAAGAGAAGGAAAAAGATCTTCCTAGGCTCAAACTTCTAGTGAAAGGATTTCCCTATATTCTAGAAACAGTTGCATCAAACATAACCTAGTTAGGTGTCTTATTGCAAAAACAAAAAAAATATTGAATAAATTTGCATGTATGCTTCTAGTACTTTTCAAGATGTAGAGACTAGGTATCCATCTAGTCACAAGGAAATTAGTGTTGTCAAAAGAAGAATTACTAGATTCAGATTTTATCTAAAAAATTGTCAAGTTCATAGTTAGGACATATTTGAAACATATGGTAGGAATGCTTAAAAACCAAATATTGCTTAAGTAGGGCAACCATAGAATCCTAAGATGGAGCTTGTGGCTTGACATGTATGATTTTGAAATTGAATATAAACCAATGAAATACAATATCCTTGTAGACTTGTTTTCTAGGGAAGGAAGCATCAAAATTATGGATTGTAAAGTCCTTACTAGGGAAGAAAAAGGGGAAAGTTCAATGGCACAAGCATCCAATAGTAGAAAGTATTTATCCCAACATGAATTATTGTTGGGAGCGTTTTTCATCAAAATAATTGAATTTTGGGCATCCAACCATGATTTATTATATGTATTTTGATATTTATGAATACTATAGTTTTTTTTATTATTAATGTGGGTCCGCACATTGGTCAATTAGTTCTAGAAGTTCTTGAACCAATCATGACATTTAGAGACTCATGCCAAATCCATTATCTTGCAAAATATAGAGGATCTCTTTGGATCATGATGAATTGTTAAAATATCACCTTGTACTTTTGGGGAAGATACTTATTTGTGTCAAAGTAAACCCCATGTGAAGATAGTGAGTTGCATACAAAACAAAAAATAGTGGAACTCCAAGTAGATTTCTTGGCTATTGCACAACATCATTATTGGTTCTACTTTCAATTTGTATTCCACATGGACTTGTCTTGAGTTGATGGATGAATACCTCACCAAAGGATAATTCTGTTTGTCTGAAAAATCTTACTTCTCATCCAAATTTGTTGAAAATTATGCCCCCCCTGCAATGGATGGATCTCCTTTCCAAAAGGGATTTTGTAGTCTCCCTCTTACCGCACTAGATCACCTTTATGATGAATATGTTAAGAGAAAAATATATTGGTACAACAATAGATATCTCTACCATGCATACCAAGCATGGTATCAATAAAATGGGTGAAAATGTGATGGACTCAAGAACTTATCTTTTATATACAAATAAAGTAGATAGATATATTGTTTGTCATGTGTGTCATAATTGGTCCCCATATGGCCAAGTCTCCAAGGGGTGAGATAACATGTTATTAACCCCACATGCCCAATTCCAAGTCAGTAGGAATATTTAGTCGATAGAGGCTTGTGAGACAAACTTACTACCAGTTTCCCATGATAGATTACCAACAACCATTTGTAAAATCTATAAATAAAAAGCTTGATATCTCATTTGGATCATCAAATAATTGAGAGAGATCTTATGTAAGGAGTCCTAGGTTGTTCTGAAAAGTATTCACATAGGGAGTTTTTTTCTCGGTGTGAACCTAAAGTGGACAGAGCTTTAGAAGTACATATTTGAGTCTGTAATGTCCTATTTGTAAATGATTTTTTCCTACTCTGATTCTGCTTAATAAAGATAATATATTTCTTTCAATATTATCTCATTTTCTCCTGTTGCACCAAAGGGTATCAAATCCATTCTATTTATTTTCTTATTATCTTGAATCTGCATATATTATATACTATGTTTCTATCTAGTGTGAGTGAATATTGCCAGTCCTCATTTTTGTCGCTAAAAGACCAACTAAATAAACGTCATTTTGGCCATATTTACCCTATTTTCCCTCACCTTTGTTCCATTTTTCTTATGTTTTGTCCACCAAATCCAAATAAAACCACAAAAGGTATTTTAATTATTTTATTTTAATTTTTATTATTTAGTAATTTTTAAAGTGTTGAAAGGTCATTTTTACCAGTTTTTACAGGCAGTAATTTGATATGGTAATCGTTCATTCGTCTAGATATTTGCAGACTAATTTTAAGAAAATGGGCATGTGGATCATGATATATTTATTCATACTATGGATGGATTCTCTTGGATTGAATAAAATTCAAACGTAGGTTCTTGGTCAATGCAGAGTCGCCACTACCACTTAGAAGGAAAATCATGTTGTTCTAGCAAGCAAATCTGCCTAGTTTCAACAGTCCAAAATTTGGCATGATTTTTGTTGCCACAGAGATAAGATACGATGGGGATGAATGTTAAATCAGTCATTTAGTTATCTCATATATTATTATTATCATTTTAATTTTATTTATGCTTTGTATAAATACTCATACAAGTGAAGAAAAGAGAGGAGAAAAAACTCTTTCATACAACAAACTTTTAATTAAGTTTTGTACTTGGTTTCTGTTATTAATACATAACATCTTTGAGGTTCTACAGTTAGAAGTTTTCTTAATGTACAATTCAAAGGTTGGAGGGCCACCATTCTTTTTACATGTGCACCATTTCTCATGTGTTTATATTTGTATTTCTTGTACATAAGTTTGTTGGTAAATATCATTGTTTTCCTTTCGGTTTTTTCCATATATCTGTATATCATTTCTTGCTTATATTCAACAATATTTTTCTTTAATTAGAATAGAATTTTATTTATAAATCATCGTTTATCTAGCTTGTGGGTAGTGATTGATTGTTTGTGGAGTATTTCCGAAAGCCCTTTCCACCATTAAGAGTTGAATAACAGACACGACAACCTAGTTTTCTACCTATTGAGACCTCAATGAATGCTTGAAAACCAATTAAACTTGATTCAATTCCCTTCATTTCATTTCCTTTGAACTAAAGCAATTTTCCATTCAATGCAAGAGTGATTAAATTTATTTTCCAATCGTCAACCTTCACAAGTTAGTAGAGTAATGCTAGAAGAGACAACACTAATTGAAGAAATACAACCTTGCAACTTGATTTCCACCAGTGATACTATAATAACATTATATTGGAAGGATTAGATTTTAATTTAGAATATTTTCATTTGAATGTGTGTTAATTATTCTTTTCAATCTTTAACTTTCATAAGTTAACAGAGTATTATTGCAAGATCCATCACTTGTTGATGAATTAAAATCTTGTAACCTAATTTTCTACCAGTGAAACTGTGATAAAATTAGAATGAGAAGATTAGTTCTTTTTTTGCTTTGATGTTTTTCATATTTCATTAGCACATGAGTTAGTATAGGTTTTAGAATAGGCTCTGATCCTACAAAAAATGTGTTTTCATCTCACAACTTTGTGGACTCTTTGATTGATAATGAATAATCAAAATTTATGAAAATATATTTCCCAACATTTCATCTTTCTTGAATGCTTATCACTAGATCCCTTGTGTACTTGGGAATATGATGATCAATTTTATGAAGAACTTCATGACATGACAACTACAAGAAATCAAGTAAATGAGGATTATATTGAATTTTGGTTTCAATCAGTCATTGATCTGCAACATCACAACATCTTTCAACATTTCTTGGCACTATCTCTACTAGAGAAGCTAGCCTCTCATATTCATATAATCATCAAGGTACATTCTTCAAGTTTGGATATGATTTTAATTAAGATCTTGTTACATGAATGGATGCACTGGAAGTAATCCTACACTTGAAAGAGGTTTTTCTTCTTCAAGTGGAGTAGGATAGCATAGAAAAATAAAATGAATAAAATAGTAAAGAGAAAAACAATTTTAAATGTGAAAACTAGATTCTTGGCGCAAATAGACATGAGCCATGCTTGGAAACTAGGTTTCTGGCTAGCAAGATTCACAATAAATTCTGCATATTAATGTTGGTACATTCCTTCATTTACGTTCTACAAATATTTTTGGTTTCATTCTCATGTTAGATGATGATGGATTCCTTAAGGCCTTCCTTCTAGTAAACCTTGTCTCATCAAATCCAACACACTATCTAGGATCAAGGTTAGAGAATTTTATAGTACCTTGAGGATTGTAGTCATCAATGTCAGGTTTTGTTGTTGATGATAGTGGGAATACATCAATGTCCCTTGATTACTAGATCTCGTAGGTGACTTGACTTCAATTCATTTATTTGTACCTAGTAGAATGTACTAGACTACCTTCACCCTCATTGTCATCAATGGTCAGTTGTCTCATATCGGTTAATGACATACATTAATGGTTGGTAATACAACAAAGTTTTTCCATGTTTGACTGTAGGAAATTTATTCACATGGACTAAATTTTACACAATTTGAACTAATGGTGAATAATATATGGT
The DNA here is from genome assembly GCA_000966675.3 of Picea glauca. NCBI lineage: Eukaryota > Viridiplantae > Streptophyta > Pinopsida > Pinales > Pinaceae > Picea > Picea glauca. The sequence goes on along the minus strand of JZKD02S1850432.1, from coordinate 9,129 downwards.
TTAATGGTATTAACAACAAATTGCATCTTTTCCATACTTTTCAAATAAGTAGGGAATGTGAACAGTTAAACAAGGCAACTGATTTAAAAAACAATAAGATTTATATAGCTTCATTTTATGTTTTGATAACAATATAAAAAGAGGTTTTTTCAATCCACTTTCTCATTACATTGATTAAGACAACAATATGTATCACACACTATCATTCCCGTTGGAGTTACTTTTTCTATCTTAGAGTTTTTCAACATTTCCATAATTTCTTTCAAAATACATATTCAACATGGTTTTGTATAGTATGATTCATATTTGTTGTAGCAATGACAATCCTTTTCTATTATCTTATGCTCCAACAGTTAAAGCTTTAGATCAGCTCCAACATATTTGTTTCTTTCCTACAAATCCAATCTTTCACAATGAATATTGACTTGAAAAGGTTTATGATCCAAATCATAAATAAAATTTAGCTAATTGATCATTCACTTCATAAGAAACAAGTTTAATTTTACATGTCAAGAAGGAAACAAATCAGTTTACAAACAAGCATTCAAAGATTACATCAAATCATTCAATTGAAGACTCAAAGTATGAAAGTAAAGATCCAAAGTATGCAATTAAAGCCTCCAAGCAAGAAACCAATAGCTAACAAGTAAAGGATTTAAGACTCCAGAGAAACATGATGAAAAACACCAACAATTAATTCTATGGTATCAAGTATGGTAACAATTATTTTTTATTACTTTGAATATTGTTAAATATCAAAATTAAAATAAATACTAATACCTTTTTATTTGCCATTTACCTTTTTACCAATACCTTAGAAATATTTTCCAATATTTTAATGGTTATCATTGTCCACATTCATGCTTCCAAATACCAATTTCATACCTTATTTGAGTGCCAACCCATTTGTACCTACATTACTTATCTATCATATCCATTATTACCATTTTAAAAACACAACTAGCATTTCACTATCAACATTCACTCTTATAATCACTACAATAAACCAATACCTTGTTAGTATATCCTTGAAATGACAGTGACTCTCCTATATCCTCATAATAAAAATGACTTGAATCTCAAGCAACAACCTTTCCATTTTGACCTCATATACTTGGCAAGAAGCATTATTTCATATGCTATGTTTTTGAAAACAAATGCTTTGTACTATGTCACCATGGCTTTTTCGTTTGGAAATTTCTTGCCACCTTACCACTCTTCGTAGATATTATATGTCGATGTGCTATGGAACCCTGATATGTTATCCTTTCCTTGAATTCAAAGTCATTTCTCAACAAGACATGTTACTGGCTACATGGGACTGAGAGCAGGGTTCATACCAGGTATGCTTTTATTATAATTGTTGTGGGAAACATCTTCATTTTTAGTCTGTTCATGAATAAACATTATCATTGATATATTTGAATTACAATAGCAGAGTTTTCATACGAGTTTTTTAAGCCATTGAATCATTGTTTGAGAAATTCGAATAGAATATACAAGGTGTTTTTCATAATTTCTTATACAAAATGAACAAGACATTTACAGAGAACATTGTTTTCTACTTCTACAACATCCCCTTTGGAAATTGATAAGGAACAACAAATCTTATTTGACTACATTTTGTCTTTGGAAGAAAAGGAAAGGAACCCATCCACATATGTATCAAAGGAAGAGGCAACTTACATATACACAAAATAACAATAGGAATAAACACCTTTTGAAGAAACAAAATTTCCAACACTCATCAAAGTACTCCTCAAGACCCAAAAGAGAAATTCCCTATGACATTTTCATAAATAAATATGAATAAAATGACAAGGAAGGACAAAGAGAAAGATTGAGGAGATAAAAGGTGTTGGAAAGATATGTAAAAACATAAAATGAGAAACTCATTGGACAAAGCATGAATATTATCGATGAGAATGAAAAGTTACAAAAAGAAAATGAAATTATTGTAAATAAAACTTGTCGATTGTATAAGAAAAATAAGGCATTGAAGATGAAAAATCAAAGTTTGAAGGGGAAAGTACTAATGCAGAAACCAAGACAACCAATCCAAAGGGAGTATACATCTAATATCGATGTCCTCTTGAGAGCAACAAGGGCCCTGTAAAGAGGAGATATATACCATTTTTATTGCACGAGGACATGCAATACCTTCTCCTTGGGGGAGATGTCAGTCCCTAGTTTTGTCGCTAAAAAACCACCTAAATAAACGTCATTTCAACCATATTTATGCTATTTTCCCTCACCATTGTTCCATTTTTTTATATTTTTTCCATCAAATCCAAATAAAACCATAAAATTGCATTTTAATTATTTTAATTTATTTTTTATTATTTAGCAATTTTTAAAGTGTTGGAAAGTTGTTTTTACCAGTTTTTATAGGAAACAATTTGATCTAGTAATTTATCACTCGTATAGATATTTGTAGACCGATCTGAATAAAATGGGTACATGGATCATGATCTATGTATTCATACTATGGATGTATTCCCCATGGATCGACAAAAATTCACATGCATGTGCTCGGTCAATGCTGCCACTGAGAAGGAAAATCAGGTTGTTCCAGGGAGAAAATCTACCTAGTTTAAATAGTCTATGATTTGGCACGATTTTGGCTACCACAGAGGTCAAATATGATGGGTATGAATGTTAAATCAGTCATTTAGTTAGCTCATAGAGGATTATTATCATTTTAGTTTTATTTCTAGTTTGTATAAATACACATACGAGTGAAGAAAAGAGGGGAGGAAAACTTCCTTCATACACCACACTTTTAATTAAGTTATGTACTTGGTTTATATTATTAATATACATCATCTCTAAGGTTCTATAGTTAGAATTTTTCTTAGTGTGCTAGTCAAATCTTGGAGGGACCCATTCTTTTGAGATGTGCACCATTTCTCATGTGTTCATATTTTGATTTCTTGTACATAAGTTTGCTAGTAAATATATTTGTTTTCCTTTTAGTTTTTTCCATATATTTGTATATTAGTTCTTCTTTATATTCAACAATCATTTCATTTAATTAGAATAACATTTTCTTTATAAATCAATTTTTATCTGGCTTGTGGGTAATGATCAATTATCTACAAAGTATTGTTGCAAACCCTTTCAACCATTAAGAGTTGAATACAAGACACTACAACTTAGTTTTGTACCTATTGAGACCTCAATTAATGCTTGAAAATATAGTTAAATTTGATTAATTTCCATTCACTTCATTTCCTTTGAATTAAAGTAGTTTCCATTCAATTTAAGAGTGATTAAATTTATTTTCCAATCATCAACCTTCATAAGTCAGCGGAGTACTATTGCAAGAGCTGACACTCATTGAGGAAATATAATCTTGCAACCTAATTTTCCACCAGTGAGACTGTGATAACTTTAGATTGGAAGAATTATATCAATGTGTGTTAAGTATTCTTTTCAATATTTAAATTTCACAAGTTAACAGAGTATTGTTGCAAGGGACATCACTTGTTGAGACATTAAAATATTGTAGCCTGATTTTCTACTAGTGAAATTGTGATAAAATTAAATTGAGAAGATTAATTCTTGTTTTTCTTTGAAGTTGTTTCATATTTCATTAGCACATGAGTTAGTATAGGTTTTAGAATAGGATATGATCCTGCATAGATTGTGTTTTCATATCACAAGTTTATGGATTCTTAGATTGTTAATTAATGTTCAAAACTTATGCAAATAAGTTTCCCAACAAATATTTATACAAGCGACGGAGCTTAGATGTGACGACTATGGATTGAAGAAGTTGCTACATATTTGTAAAAGAGGTTCATTGGGTACTCCACCTCCATCAAAGTATTTTGAAGGTGTGGTTGTTGTGTGTTTTTCCATTTGTGCGTGGTAATTCTAGGTTCACTCTTCAAATAATTACCTTCAGTCTTCAACTTTGTTATATATGAAGCAACTTGTAGTATATTGTAGTAACACTTACTAGAATGGCCACTAAAGTACCAGATGCAGACATTTCTATTTATGAAAATGAGCAAAATTCTATGGTACCTAATGAGCAAAATTTTATGCAACTCCTTTCTTTGATTTTAAATCTACATAATGATTTCGGTATACTTTTGCCATAATTCCTATCTCTCTTTCTAAAAATCCTACCAAGTCCCACTTATAAATAAGAATATATTGAATATGGGTTGAAACATGGCTACCAATAAATCCATATTTTCCTCATACAATTTTCTCTGAATGCTCTTTTCCTCCCTCGTCTTTCCATATCTAGTCTTTGTTATATTGTTGATTCAAGACATCTCCAATTTTTTGATGCACTAATAGTCAAGGTTTTGAGACTCTAATTCATAATGGTCTAGTTTGGACATCCTTTTTTCCCAAATTTAATCAGAGTCTCATAGAACCCTGTATCAACATGTGTCTTCAATCATACATCCAACTCAATGGCTTCAACATGGTCATTAATTATCATGTTGTCTAGTTGAAAACTTGTGTTTGTGTGCATTTTGTTACCACTACCATGTCACCTCTTATTAAAGATGTTATTGAATGCACAAGTGAAACTGTGGTTCCTGGACCCAGTAATTTTGCCCCAATAATCCTTGCTTTTGATCCTATAACTCTACCTCTTGAAGGGAACCAAGAGTATGTATCATTGGGAGTAGAAACCATATATACTGAACCAAAAATATAAGAATTGGGTACATATAATAATGGAAAATAATTCCTCTAGTTTAGAAGACAAAATAGCCTACAATTACCTGCAAGACTAGAAAATTGAATCACAAGGGTTATGTCCTCTAGAGAAGATAGTATGAGTGCTCAAGGTTCAAATTCTAGTAGTGTAATACCATGTTTTAGAGAAGATAGTATGAGTGCTCAAGGTTCAAATTCTAGTAGTGTAATACCATGTTTTATCCCAAGACTATAATTCTGAACAAACTTCATATGTAATAATATGAGGCATGTAATTGTGTTTTGATTTCATATAAACACCAAACGACTGACTGAGAGGGAATATCCTTGATAAGTATTGGCCATGATACACTAGAGGAAATTGATAAAGCAAAGGAATGATGGGATGGTTGAGTGAAATTAAGATGAGATGCATCAGTGAAGAAAATAGGAAGCTTGCACAACAAGCTTATCTATGCTTATAAACACGATGATTTGACCACCAACACACCATACTAATGGAAGAGGCCACATGAACATTAAAGAGAAGGTCACAAATTTGGTTGGGTAGTAATGACTACCATAATTGGCCCATGCATGAAAATAATGGCCAATTGAATGACTGACAGAAAAGTACCACAAACAACCCCTTTAGATTGAAAAAGGGTGGACTATAGGTTACATATGCAGGATTCAAGAGAGATCCCGAGGGAATGGAGAGAGAGGAAGAATCCATTGCAGGAAGCAAGAGGGAGCAAATGAAAAAACATAGATGAACATAAAGAAAAAGGGAGCTCAGAGAGACAAGCAACAATGAGTGGAAGGAAAATGCATTGATTTAGAAATAAAAGGATATATTCCTAGAAGAAAATAGGAATCTTGTCCAAGTTGATGATGATCACCCTAAACATAAATGACCTAGATTCCAAAATAGAGAAATAATGGGTTACAACTTGGTGCTTATTGGACAAAAATTGGCACTGGTAAGGGGAAATCACCGAGAGACTGTTAGGAAGAGAAGGGACTCCCTTGTGCAGAGGAAATCTAATTGAAAAACCACTTGATAAACCTGTAGAGACCTAGAGCTTAGTGGGAAGTGGAAACTTTTGTTGTGTCAAAGGGAGAAGGAGAGTAACCTTCTCAGATCATCACAAACTTGGAGCCCTGTTGAGTCAATTTTCTTGGTGGTACCATGGCTTGGAACGGGGTTGGCATGTTGTAGGAAGTTACTCTACAAAAATGCCTAAGGTTGGGAGGAAAGGAATCCTCTCTTAGTCAATTGCATTGGATCATTCCTTTATCAAATAAGTATTCATCTATATTGAACTAGTTGTGACTGAGTTATGTGAATGCTTAAGAATAAAATAGTTCTGTGTTAGTGCATATGAATTCTTAAATCCAAGAGATTATTTGTATTCTTATCCTATGTATTGAATGAAGTAAGACTAACATTGTGGTGATGAATACTAATGTTTGGTTAAATTGTAGAAATGAATGAATACAAATTGTTACATGTTTGAACACCCCATATGTTTCCTGTGTGAAGAGCCTGCAGCTCGTGCGAGACCTTAACCTTAATTTTGATGGTCTATAGAGGTTTCAGAATCATCTTGAGTCTTAGAAAGTTAGAAGATGAAGTATTGTAGTACTCTGAAAATGGATAAGTCCTTTGAATGGATAGTTATGACTCTGTAAACTCTAGGTTGGTTGGAAAAGAACCTATGTCGTTGATCAGAATAGATCGTGACTGTTGATTGGTGGGTAGTCAAATTATTCATGTCAAAGAAGTCCCTCGAACATTGTGGGAACGACTCTGAAATAAACCTATCGAAGTGAGGCCTTCGGGAGTAAATCTCATGTAATGTGAGAATAACCCTGATGAAAAGACCCTGAAGTTAGGCTAGTGTGAACTGTAGATCTATAAGTGGAAGGAATGAAATTCCATACGTTGATCATTATGGGCCCCACTAGTAAGTAGGAAGGGTGAGAGTTGACAGGGAGCATCATTGTGAAAATGCATGTTAGTAGATGATTAGGTGGAGAGATTGAGCGTGAGCCTAGCTGGCTCAACGTTGACAGCTTTCAGAGAACAACTTTTATGGATTCATAGAAATACTTCGATGGCCTAGATGTGTGAGTTCGATGGAAGAAATATATCGACCATAGATAAGAAAATGGAGAGAGGGAACGATAATCATTGATTTTCCATGAACCTAGTCTAAGTTCTCAGAACAAAGGTTTAACTTCATGGATGACATGTCTTGCCAGCAGGGTAGTTGGTGTGAGTTTAGAGTGAGAGGTGTCACTTACCTATAAGTGGATGAGTCGAGTGGAGTCTACCTGGTGGGAGAACCTTGGGATCTATATAAATCTCAACCATCTATCGGGAGATTGCAAATTATGCTCACGACTGTCCACTAAGGAGAAGGTATATTCCTTGATACCCCTATCTCAGAGTAAGGAAATTACTTGAGTCATTCTAGCTTTGAACAGATGGCACTGAAGAGAAATATTCTTCAATACCATAGTTGCCGGAGGTAATTCACACAAGCACTAGTAAAGAGTCTGACTGATATCTTTGATGGTTCTATGTGGAGCGAACTCACTTGATGGTAGAATTTCACAGGCACCATGTAGGTGTAACGTAGTCATCATGACGGATGGTGAATGTGCTGAGGTGTCACGTGAATGCCGTGTGTTAATGGTATATAGGTCAAAGACCAAAGAACTTTATAAAGGCCATACATTTTGATCTAGAACTTAGTTTCAAGCGAAATAGCCATCGTTGGAAAGCCCTTTATGAGCAGAGGACGATGAAGCTCTAAGAGAGGGGATTGAGATGAATAAGAAAAGTGGTAATTTCAATACCCCATCCCTTAAAGGACACATAGGGGGTTGGGTGTGTTACAAGTAGACAGTTATAATTTCACCAATACAAAAAACAAATACAAAACTTAAGGAAAGAACAACAACAATATCATAGGCATTTCAATGTAAATATATTCTCTTCTTCTTCAGAATTTGAATATTGCCAATGTTCAGTGGATCTATTTTTGGAAATAAAGATGATAATAGCTTCCCTTCCAAGAGAAGGCATTTCTTCAAGTCCTAAATAGTTGCTTGAAATAATTTTAGGATTAGGAAACAAGAAGATGTACTTCCTTGATCATAATGTGATTGTTGATTTGCAATTTCTAAGTTATAATGAATATGGTAAAATAATATCTCCATACCTTAAACAATTAAATTACTCCAATTACCAAATTGCATGTCTTCATCAAAACTTAGATGATTTGGCTAAAAACGTAATAATTACAAAAGATTATGTTAGTTAGATTCATAATGAAATGATTGAACATAAGCTCAGTCAAATTATGAAGACAAATCTGTTGGAAGATTGGTTGTTGTCATTGATGTCAACCCTAGTCATGGGTTTTGGACCGCAAGAATGATAAAGGTATTTGGACATGAAGGACAATGCACATGCATATACAAAACCCATGAATGGATAGTATACATCATGTTGTTTCTGGTGGTATGTGGCATGTAATGTGGATCCTCATGGTTGGAGAAATGAATTTTTGAAGATGACAAAGTGAATTGAAGAAGGAAGTACATGTAGGCCCTGAAAATAATTAAAGAAAAGAATTACAAAATAAGAAAGTGTTAGGTCGGCCCTAATGTTAAAAAGAAGTGACATAAATGGTATAAATAAACATCATTATACATTCATTTTGATACAAGTCAAATTTCAGAGGTAATAAGAAGATAAGAAGGTCGGATTTTAAGGGAGGATGAAGTCTTTTGGCAATGTGTTCTAAGGTGTGTTATTTTCAGGTCATCTTACCATTTTTTCTATAACTTTTTTTATAGAACGATTCAGATAGTGAAATCGCTATGGTATTGAGAATACATATCAAGGTACCTCTGGTAAAAATTTCATCTCTTGATTCTCTATAATTATGGAGATACAATCTATGGAATATAAGGTTTGTGACCAGTCCTAAAGCTAGTCAATAAACAAGTGTTCCGGGTAAAATAGTCCTAACTTTTTCATACAAAATAAAAATGAAGTGGGACCACTTCCATTAGAAAGAGTACGGACTTTATTTTCTTGTGTAGAAGTTTCAGAATCAGATGTTAAATATTGAGCGCGGAGCATGCTGTACAAGTTGGGTCTTCTGAACAGACCAAAATTGAATAAAGTCTACCATTCTTTCTATAATCTCTTTTTGGGGAGGATTCAAGGAGTGAAAATTGGAGGCGTTTCAGAGAATACATTGAGTAATATTATCTGCAGGATTAGAGTACTCCAAGAATTGAAGAATTGCATAAATTGAAGAATTCTTAGGAAGCATTATCAGGTTCTATGTGATGATTGGTTGATGGTGATGATTTAATGTAAAGTTTTATTATCTATCATATATTCTTGGGTGGAAGGAAGGGGAAAGGATGGAGAGTTCA
>JZKD02S1850421.1:64248-76951 GCA_000966675.3 Picea glauca | reverse complement strand
GAAAACATCCCAAGGTACCTGACCTAACTATGATCCATGCAGACTTATTACATTATTAACCCACGTAGGGGTGCGGAAATTTCGTTTACAAAATTTTGTGCTGGAGCATAAAATGTCCAAGTAGAACCAATACTGTTTTCGACATACTTGCATCTGATGATGCATATCTTCATGGCACATGAGTTGACCCCCTAGCTGAATAGGCGGTCAACACCACCCTAAATAGAAAGAGCTATCCTATTGAGGTGACAGTGATAGGATAATCTCCAGTTACGTCAGTTTGCCTTTTTTTACCTTTCCTTTGCATCCAAGTAGAAACTGTGCGATAACATTTTGGCGCCGTTGCTGGGGAATAGTGAGTCAATTCTTCTCAAAGACGACACTTTTCGGTAAGCCTTTTCCTCAAGAATCCTTATCTTACAAAGCTTCCCTGGCGACTCCACTAAGGTTGTTTTGGTAATTTCAAGAAAAAAAAAAATTATTTGGCGACTCCACAAATGACAACCGGTAGCGGACGTTAGTACTTACCTCTTTCTACTGCGGTCTCTGTTACCCCCACAAACCCTGCTACTTTTCTAAGTTCTCCTAAATGGTCTCACAAAGAACGCTTTGGCTCTCTTGATCTAGCTAACACCCAAGGGGGAAAACACCGTTGGACTTGTCAAACTTGAGGTTAGGCTATAGGAAGGGCGAAATTAGGGTTTTGGCACTTTTTTCACTTTAATTTTTTGTTTTTCCTAAGTTCAAGCGGAAGGGGTGAACACCTTTTACTAGGGAGACATGAATTTAGGTTGTTGGCTTAGTATGGGGGGGTGTTTTAAGTGGAAATTCACTTTTCCAACTTAGGAAATAGATTAGGAATCATTTCCCCACTTTCTCTCATGACTTTAGTCATTTTTACAATATTTGGTTTTTTTAATTTAGCCAATTATTTGCTGATTTTTGACTGACTTGGACTCCTTATGGAGAAAGACCTTGCAAAACTTGTCCAATTGAGCTGAAACTTGGTCAGAGGGTGTAGGGGATCATATGCCATTTGATTTGAGTAGCCACACCCCTATACAAACTCCCAAGGACCAAATTTTTACATTTTATATCAAAATTAATTAAATTTTTTTAATAAATGTAGAATTTTAATAATTAAAAAAAACCTATCAAAACTTAACGGAATTCTTCAAGACTCTAGGAGATGTCTAGCATGGCCATTTACAACATTTCTGAACCTTAGTCACCCCTTGGGCTCGATCATTACAACGCCTTTCACCTCTTTGGAGGATTTTGTGAGTGAAAAACTCAAGGATAATTAAAATTGCCTGGTAGACAAGTTTAATTACCTGAAGAAAAAAACACTCGATGAAAGGACTTCCCTAATGATAAAGTCCTAGGCAACTAACTAAAAAAATATGACTCATGCTAACTCATTACATTATTATCCCACGCAGGGGAGTGAACATTCCGAGTACATAGAAAAATGTCCTGGGAAAAAATTTGCCCTGCTGAGCCATAAGTCTTCAAAATATGTTGTACCACAAGGTACATAGCTTCATGGTACATGATGTTGACACCTAGTTGAAATAGGTGGTCAACACTTAGCAAACCCTTGTTTAACTAATAACATGAAGCATAAAATGATGAAGACTATGGTGGGGGTGTATGCCCTTATACTTCCAGCCTAGCTCGTAGCACAAGAATCCTTGACTTGAAAAAGAATGATATTATAAGAGTAAAAGACCATACCAAAATCAAGAAAGATGCTAAGATAATGCACCTTAAAAGATAAAAAGTATTAATCCAAGGTTAGCGCCTCACTCCTCCATCAACCATTCATCAAGATAGCCATAAACAAGTGCACAAGAGACAAATAGAGCCAAGTGTAGCGAAAATTTCAAAACAATACTTCTCACAATGAGAGATAGTTATGTTAACATGAGAACTCAACTGTCTAAAATTGCTAAAAGTTTTCCTCTATAATCTACTAAGGCTAGCGCACTTTTTGGGTGTATTGTTGGCAAGTTTTGATGGTTGATTTCTTGGATGTAACAACTTAGATGCTACATCCATAAAGCTGCAAATTACATCTCTGCAATACTTTTACTTTTCTTTCAGGCTTATTCCATGCTAGAGTCTTGCTCTTTCATTGTTGAGTTGAACTAGTATTTGCTAGCTTGCCTCTTGCTTATTTTACTAGACTTTTAACATCTTCATTTGCAACTCTTACTATCTTTTTGTTGTTGATATATATTATTGTTTACTGCTCCAAATAGGGACAACAAGATTAACTTGCTGGTCCACCTAACATATTACATGCATACTTGGCTTTTCTTGTGTCTCGGGCAGGTATATTCATCTTTTGCAGGCACTCATAGCTCTTGGACACCATTGACTACCATCAAGACTCTTTCCAAAGCCTTTTTGCACTTAGTATCTTGACCTATAGGGGGACCCTCTTTCATCTCTTCACTTTCCATCTCATTCCTTCCTTGAGTTGATTCTTTCATCACTAAAGTGACGGGAATGCTGCCTAAGTTGACATTGGGTAGGTGTTCTCTTAGTTGTTGCCATTTGGTGGTTGGGTCGGGCTTTGCCCAACCTACAACTTGTGTGATAACATTTTGGTGCCTTTTTCGGGGAGGGTTTTGAATCCTCTCTTGAACACTAACGACACTTTGGCAACCTATCCCAAAGTCTTCTCCTTGTAAATGTGTTGAACTTGCACGTAATAGATCTAGCTGGGAATTGACATACACAGTTGTATAGAAAATAGAAGAAAAGAGAAGCATGAGAGAAAGAATGGAATAATTCTTATTAACCAAATGAATGAATGATAATTTACACATGATATACTCTATATAACTCAACCAATGCGCACTAGAGGAGAAGCCAATGCACCATAGTGGTGGTCTAGAGGGATCTGGACACACACCAACAGTTACAGGAGTAAACTGCTACCTAGTTTAGTCTCTCGGCAGTTAAGGAAGTGAACTCGGAAGTGAACTCCCACCTAGCTGAGTTAACTAGTCTATCAATCTTCAGCTAGCTGACTGAAACATAGTGAAGTAAGTAGGAGATCAGGGAATCATGGGTAATGCGCTAGTCTGGTGATGATCCCAAGGACAATGCGCATTAGCTGGTGATGATCCCAATGTTGCATGGTAATAATCTCAATGTAGCATCTAGACTCCACTCAACTTATCCAACTAAAGTGAAAATTGAAGAGAATATTCTCCCTAGAGGAATATTCTTCCTAAAATATAGGAGACTGAATAATGACTAATAAACATAGAAAAAACCTTAGGAAAAATAAATCCTAGGTGTGTGTGAAGTAACTCCAACATCCCTCGTGAACATCACTATGGTGAAAATAAAGAATGGGTCCTGACAACGAGGCCATGTTAGGTACCCAAATACAAAAGATACACTGAAATAAATCGAGGAAAGAGGGAAAACCTCATGGGAAACCCCCCCCCCCAAAGTACAATGTATGTAAAAAGAAGAACTGACAGTTGCTAGGGAACTGTGTCCTTCACTCCAAGACGACTGCGCAGAGAATGGAACTTCGACTCAGTGAAGGTCTTGGTGAAGATGTCTTCAGTTTGTTCTGCTGAAGGACAGAACTGCAGGTCGATGCTCCCCTCGTGTACTAAGTCCTAGATGTAGTTGCATCTGGATCTCGATGTGCTTCGTCCGCTGCCTCTGAACTGGATCTCTGCAGAACTTCAGAGTGCTCTGGTTGTCACACCAGATGACGATCGGCTGATGAAACTGAATGCCTAACACGGTGAGAAAAGGTTGTAGCCACATAGCGTGAATGGTTATGTTAAGTACTCCTCTGTACTCTGCCTCGGTTGAAGATAGAGCAATAGCGGCCTGCTTCTTGCTCGACCAACAGATAGGCCCAGAACCAAGATTGAGTGAGTGACCAGATGTGGACTTGCGATCAATGCTATCGCCAACCCAGTCAGAATCAGTGAACCCGATGAGCTCCAATGTAGAGTCTGCTGAATAGTGAATCCCAAAGGTGATGGTGGCTTGTACGTATCGAAGGATACGCTTTGCAACCTTCCAATGTAGCTCTTGTGGCCAACTACATAGGAGAGGTCTGGTTTGGGGTGTGTGAGATACAACAAGTTTCCCATTAGTTGTTTGTACAGTGTGCTGTCAACCAGTGGAGTGTCCCCGTCATCCTCAAGTCTGACTCCTGATAGGAAAGGAGTTGGGGCAAACTTGTAGTCTGTCATGTGAAATCTCTCAAGGAGATCTCGTGCATACTTGGCCTGAGACAGTTTGATGCCTGATGCATCCTGACTGATCTCGAGTCCAAGGAAGAAGTGTAGCGGACCCATGTTCGTCATCAAGAACCTGTCATGTAGAATCCTCTTGACTGTGGTAATCGCTGAAGTCGAGCAACAGGTGATCAACAAATCATCAACATACAAAACTAGGAGTAGAAGTGAATCAACCGTCTTGAGCATGTAACCATTCGGGTCTGATTTATAACGTACAAAGTTCTGTGACAACAGGTAGGAGTTCATCTTGGCATACCAAGCCCTCGGAGCCTGCTTGAGGCCATAAAGAGATTTCTTTAGTCGATAGACCAAAGATGAATCCTGCATAAATCCCTGGGGTTGCTCCATATAGATCTCCTCAGAGAGATCGCCGTTAAGAAATACATTCTTCACGTCCATATGATGGACTTCCCATCCCTTGGCTACCGCAATGGCAAGTGCCAAATGTATGGAATCCATCTTCGCTACTGAAGCGAAGGTCTCATCATATTCAATGCCATGCACCTGCTGGAAGCCTTTGGCAACTAGCCTGGCTTTGTATCTGCTAATCTGTCCATCCGCTGCACTCTTGGTTTTGTAGACCCATCTGTACCTGACAAGTTTCCTTCCAGAAGGAAGGGGAACCAGATCCCAAGTCTGGTTCTTGAGGAGGGAGTTGTACTCTTCCTGCATGGCGGATTCCCAATAGGGATTTCCAGTAGCCTTGCCATAAGACTGTGGATCTGAAGACTGAACCAGGAAAAGATGCTTGGGTGGAAATGGTTCAGTGGCAGTGAGTGCAAGAGGAGGCTCCTCGAAATCAGATCGAGTCCTCCTAGTATCAGCTGGATCCCCAAAAGGATCCAGTACATCCTGAAGAGTAGTTTGGGTGCATTTGGGCCTCGACTCTGGCTCTACATCTGCATATGCATGCACTGACTCTGCATCTGACTGTACTGTCTCTGCATCTGACTGTATTGACTCTGTATCTGGATCATCTGAATCCTCTGAATCGAAACTCTCATCTGAAGAAGAGTCGGCATGTGCATGCTCATCATCTCTGACAGGTGGAAGAACAAAGGTGTCTGCATGCAGCTGCTGAGGAACATGCGAGACACTTTTCTTGAATTGGACACTTCTCTCAATGATGAGTTGGTCCGAGGAAATATCAATAATTCTGTATCCCTTCACATCGTCTGGGTATCCAACAAAGATACACTCTGTGCTCTATGGATCAAGTGCCTTCCTCTTTTCAGAGGGAATGCATGCCCATGCACGTGAACCAAAAATATGAAATTGGGTCACTTCCAGTTTGAGGCTGCTCCAAGCCTCATAGGGGGTCTTATCCTTGACAAATCTATGGGGAGATCTGTTTTGGATGTAAGTTGCACAATTAAGTGCTTCGGCCCATAATCTTTGTGGAAGTGACTTTGCATGTATCATGCAAGATGCCATCTCTTTTAGAGATCTGTTTTTCCGCTCAGCAACTTTGTTTTGTTGCGGAGTATAGGGAACCGTGTGCTGCAACTGAGTCCTTTCCTCATGACAAAGATTCTGGATCTCATGGTTGACATACTCTCCCCCATTATCAGTTCGGAGGATTTTGATTTTCTTTCCTGACTGTGTCTCAACAAGGGCTTTGAAATCTTTGAGGTGTTGAAAGACCTCTGATTTTTTCCTCAGAAAGAAAATCCATGTGAAGTGTGAGAAATCATCAACAAAAATGAGCACGTACCTTGCTTTAGTGATTGATGAATGCAGAAAAGGATCCATGAGGTCACTATGGATCAGATCTAAAGGAGAGAAAGCTCTCTGAGTCTTTCCTTTGTCGAATTTTTCTTGAGGGTGTTTTCCAGGAACACATCCCTCACAAATTCCTTTGGAGAAGTGGATGTCGGGTAGACCATCAACCATTCCCTGCTTGCTAAGCTGTTGCATATATCTGAAATTTAAATGCCCGAACCTTTCGTGCCATATCCTACTGCTTTCATCAACTTGGGAAAGCAATAATGCAGAATTTGGTTCAATAAATTCAAAAACCGTGGAGTCTAGATTGATGGTTTACGTCATCGGTAGCAACCCTGGAATTGGTTTGCATGTCATAGATATCCACTGCATCAGGTGTGAATATGACTCTGTTTCATCTGATACATAGAGAGAAGATTGACGGAAAGTTTGGGAACATGCAACACATTCTCGAAGCTTCCGTTTGTGAGTTCAATCCTTCCTTTGCCGGTGACCTCGACTGGAGAGTTGTCCCCCATCAAAATAGGAGGACCTTTGCATGCATCCAATGAAGAATAGACCTCTTTTGTGGTAGCCATGTGGTGTGATGCTCCTGAATCTACGATCCAAGCATCGAGGGAGGAGTTGATGGCAGTCAAAGCATGGCTTGAATTGCCTTTCTTGGGATTCTAATATTTTGGCTTCTTCTTCTTTGCACCCTCGGGGATGCAATCTCCAAGGTTGTTTTGCTAAAGTATTGGGGTCATTAGATCTATCTGTTTCTGCATACATGCGTATTCTGGAAGAAATCCTTTATGGCATTAAGAGCATTTCTCCCCTTTATGGCAGTAAGAGCATGACCGCTTCCATCTTGCATAGTAAGTGCATTTGCCTTTGGGCCTTTGATTTTTCCCAAGTTGATGAGCTTGCTCTGCTCTTGTGTCAAAGACTCGATAAAGTCCTCAAGAGAGGGAATCTTCCAAGTAGATCCAAATGCGAATCTAACTGAATGAAATGTGGATACAAACACTAAGTATTCTGGACCAAGTTTGGAGAGAATGGTGAGAACCATTTGTTTCTCCTCAGATTTATCAACCTTGCAAGCCTTGAGTTGCGACAACAAATCCTTATATTTGGCAAAGAAATCTTGGAGATTGTCAAAGATTTTTGGATCTAATGTGAGCAATTCCACCTCGAGCATGTGTCCCCTCATCTCATACTGTTTACCAAAAATCCCTTCCATGGTGGTCCAGGCTTCATTGGGGGTTTTACAGGAGGATATGTGAAAGAGAATTTCGGGAGAAATGAGACTGCATATTGTTCTGAACGCTTCATCCATTCGATTTAGATACTTGGATTTTTCTAAGGCTGATGTTAGTTCTGCCTCCATGTTCATGGTTAACCTGTACAATCCTCTGCTTCGAAGATGCATTATCATCTTCTCCTTCCATGCAAAGAAGTTGTAAGGTGTAAGAATGAATTCTTTTGGAAATTCCATTTTTCCGCTGTCTTTAATCTTCAGTTCCTGCAAAAATAATTTGGTGTATCTTTTCACTAGCAGTCCGTTAGCTCTTATACCATGTAAATATGTTGAACTTGCACAGAATAGATCTAGCTGGGAATTGATATACACAGTTGCAGAGAAATTATAAGAAAAGAGAAGCATGGTAGAAAGAATGGAAGAATTCTCGTTAACCAAATGAATGAATGATAATTTACACATGATATACTCTATATAACTCAACCAATGCACACTGGAGGAGAAGCCAATGAGCCATAGTGGTGGTCTAGAGTGATTTGGACACACATCAACAGTTACGGGAGTAAACTGCCACCTACTCTAGTCTCTCTGGCAGTTACGATAGTGAACTGCCACGTAGCTGAGTTAAATAGTCAATAAGTCTTTAGTTAACTAACTGAAACAGAGTGAAGTGAGGAGGAGATCAGGGAATCATGGGTAATTTGCTAGTTCGGTGATGATCCCAAGGACAATGTGCATTAGTTGGTGATGATCACAATGCTGTATTGAATTTTAATGCTTAGATCATGCACATGTGGTTTATTTCAATTTAGCATATACTTGAACTGTAAACAATGCAACAATACCATACACAAGTGCTCCAATAACCAAGATGACAAGAAGAATAACCAAGCACAAGAACACAAGAGTTTATGCTGAGAAAACCCATCTCAATGAAGGGAAAAACCCAACAATCCTTTGCTATATTCTCAAGAGAAGATCCCCCGCACCATAGACCTTAGCACACAAGAGGGTGCTTACAAAACCTAGAAATGTGCCCCCAAGAAAGATGCGCACTTCAGCCGTACAAGTGTTTGCTGAAATTATCAGATGACAAGTGAGTGAGTGTTATCCACAATGGGATCCACTCTTATTTATACAAGACTTGACTTAACAATGTAGCGGTCTCTTGTAATGTATCTTGAGGAGCTGCATATCCCTTTGCTATAAGTTTGGTTTCTTCCTGAGTGCAGTTTGTCCATAAACGATCAAATCCAGGTAGATTGGCTCTACCACTGATACTTTGAAGAAATGGTTCCCTGTCTGATATGGTTTCTCCAATGGCACCTAGTTGATCTCTGATATCTGAAATCTTCATGAAGAAGGTAGCAACGGTGTCAGCTTTTGTCATCTTGATATCTTAAAGTTGATTCTTCAATGTAAGAGCTCGAATTGTGTTGTTGCTCTCAAACATATTCTTCGATGCATCATACATGTCATAAGCCGTCTTTAAGGTAGCAATACGAGGTAGTAGATGATCTCTTACTGAATAGATGATTATCATCCTTGCTTTGACGTCATCTGCCTTCCAATCATCCTTCTCTTCATCGGTAGCTGTTTCTAGTAGGGTCTTTTCTATCAAACTTAATAGGTCATCCTCTTCCAGGGTAATCTGTAGTCTTGATTTCCAGGAACTGAAGTTGCTTGATCCATCAAGCCTATCTTCCACCAAAGTTTTGTTCCGCATGGTTTGCAGATTCTTCCACAAACCCTAAGGGCTAGGCTAGGCTAGGAACCTTAGGTTTTCTCGGACTTATGACTGCCAACAATAAGCCTTGGAAAGTCAGAAGAATGCTGGTGAGATGCAAAAATCCTTTAATTAGTTGCAGAAACCCTAAAACCAAAATTTTGCAGAAACCCTAGAAACCCTAGGCGCCAAAAATAAAAAATTCTCGGAATTGCAATCTAAGAGTTGCTGGAGGTGTGCTGAAGGAGGCCGTACACTCCTATGCAAAATTTATGCCCAACGCTCAAGTGTAAAGTGCTGAAACTGGCAAAAGGAGGGTTGTTTTTGCAGTTGCAGCAAGAATGTGATGACTGGCTCTTTAATTGCTTGTGCAATGGTGTTTTCCGGAACTCTGCTCTGATACCATGTTGAATTTTAATGCTTAGCTCATGCACTTGTGGTTTATTTCAATTTAGCATGCACTTGAACCATAAACAATGCAACAATACCATACACAAGTGCTGTAATAACCAAGATCACAAGAAGAATAACCAAGCACAAGAACACAATAATTTATCCTGGGAAAACCCTTCTCAACCAAGGGAAAAACCCAACATTCCTTGGCTATATTCTCAAGAGAAGATCCCCCACACCATAGACCTTAGCACACAAGAGGGTGCTTGCAAAACCTAGAAACTGGCGCCCACGAAAGATGCATACTTTAGTTGTACAAGTGTTTGCTGAAATTATGAGATGACAAGTGAGTGAGTGTGATCGACAATGGGGATCCACTATTATTTATACAAGACTTGACATAGCAAAAGGTGTGTCTATTGACACAATAGGGCCGACTTCTATAACTCAAAAATATAACTAATTTTTACACAATATTAATTATCTTTCACATGGTGGGGTCGACTTGTACCCTTCACAACATAATTAGGGTTACAACAAATCTTACTCTCAGACAATATAGCAAGGATCTCTCTCATCCTCTAGTGCTCAAC
Organism: Picea glauca; assembly: GCA_000966675.3. NCBI lineage: Eukaryota > Viridiplantae > Streptophyta > Pinopsida > Pinales > Pinaceae > Picea > Picea glauca. The sequence continues at coordinate 66,988 of JZKD02S1850421.1, read as the reverse complement.
CACTATGGACACGTCCACCTGTGCTCACCCACAGGGACGTCACACTCAACATATTAACTCAACTGAGTCCACAGGAGTACCATCTCAAGCCGACTCAACTAAGTCCATAGGAGTACAAGGCATGAGACCATCTCAAGTCATCTCAACTCAGTACAGAGGAGCAGACAAGAGATCAGATGTCATCACAACACAGTCTAGAGTCTGACATGTTATCGCACAATTTGTAGCTAGGTCAAAAGGCTAGAGGATAGAGGCCAAACTGGCGTAACAGGAACCTACCCCACCCAATGTCACCATAATGGGAAGGTTCTTTCTATTCAGGGAGGTTAGCCCAGGGGAGACGTCCCCGGTAACCTGGGGTTTTGAAGAGGCAAAGATATAAAGGTTAATGTTTAAGTTCCTCCTCACAGGTTACCACCAAGATCAGATAATCCGACTAATCAGCCAATAAATGAAGTGTAGCCCCAAATGAGAACACTTGCCCGGAACAAGACAATAGCAAAACAATATATGCAGGCTATAATTCAATGGGTTAGTACTTCAATGTGCCTATCTGATATCAATATGCAAGCAATTATAACAATAAGTATCAATGAGATCAACGTTTATCAATATAGCAGTGGAAAAGTATCAATTCATCAATAACTAATGAGATGATGTAGCCAACAATGTATCTAATCAATTCTTTACTCAATAAATGATTTCAACCATCATCTAATTGCTTATCATCAAAAGGTGTTGCGTCAAGATGGAATATCCAAGTATGACATCAGCCTAATTAGGGTTAGCTAGTTAGTTAGGGTTTCAAATTTAGAAGTTTTTAGAGTTGTTTTGAGCACTATCACTTCAACGTTGTGGGTCTAATATCAGTGCCTAGGGGTAAATGGAGTCAATTAAGAAGAGGACACACAGTTGAAGGGATGAAAGGCTGAGGACAAGAGGGAAGGGTTCTAGAGTGCTACAATGGCAGGGCCCTAGAATCAAAACCCTAGGGGAAAGAGGCTCACTCCGGTGTTGCGTAAGCAAGGCCTCGTGCTCTTTCCTCCTTCCTTAGGTCAAACTTGGCAAAACGGCTAGCATAAAAGATAAGCTAAAACAAGAGAGTGAGGTGAGGGAGAGTGTTGCAATGGCAAGGCTCTATCACCAAACCCTAGAAGATGGACGGCCCTAGGTGTAGATAACCTAGGCCTGGGACGTCAACTCCTTTTTAACCTTTAAAAACACAACTAGCACAAGGGAAGAAGTGAAAAGAGTGTAGCAAAGGCTAGGCTCTTCCTTCCTTCTTCAATGGCTGAATATTTCTCTTTTAGGGGACATGAAACAAGGACCTACTTGTGTGCTTGCCACCTAGGGTTTTAAAATCAACAAAGTTTATAAATAAATGTAAGAATATAAACCTACAACCATTCAATTAAGAAGTTTTGCAAGAAAAACACTTACATATCAGGATGAAAAAGTATATGCAAACCCTAGTTGTAAACCTTCCTTCAAGAGAAATGCCAAAATATGCCAAGAAAACCCTTCCTCCAACAAGTGCGCCTCACATAAAAGACCAAATACCCAAACTAGGGCGCAAAAATCAGACCTCACAAGAGAGTGAGCTGTGTGTTATTGTCAAAATGAGGGAAAAACTCCTAAATATATACTGTATCATGACCTCTAATTAAAATTAGGTCATTAAAAATAGCCGACAAGGCTACAAACCAAAATCATACTGTTTTTACATTAAATTGTTAAATCAAAGCCCTAAATGAGCATAAGCAAGACATCAAGCCCTACTGAGGGAGACGTTAGCCCTTTTTAGGGCAAAATGCAACACAAATGACAAAACGTTGGCCCTCTTTGGGCCTCCCAATCATGCCACACGTGCCAACTGGCCTGTCAAACTGCCATATGCTGGAGGTGACGTCAATGGCTCCTAGGTGACGTCCTGGGCCATCAAAGGGAAACGTTCCACCTGAAGTGGGTCAACCCCCCTGGGCTGGGCTCAGCCAAAGTGTCCCGGATGGGACGTCCTTCTTCTTCTCAGGTGCAAAAGCTCAATCAAGCACTGTCCTGTCTCTGCCCCTGATGGGGTCCTAGCAACCATCTGATGGGCTCTTCAGCCCCATGGAGGTTCGAACTAATCATCTCCCCATGTGTACCGGTCCAACTGGTACCTGTCCGTCGGGCATGGTCCTGCACATCAAAAACTTCGCCCTCCATGGGCTCATTAGTCACAGGGATCATAGCAATGCCAATCACGTTTCATCATTAATGTTATGAAACATATGCATAAAAACCCTGATATATCATTCAATAGCTCAAAGATATTACAAAGACCTACAATACAAAGACGAAGAAAAAGACAAAACACCCTATTGGGCTAGTATCCATAAGGAAAGGAAAGTCTCCAGGGGGTATCATCCAAGCCATGTAAAATGAGGTGATGTGGTCAAGGGATGTCCAGACGTACGGGTAGAGTGAAAGACAAGGATACATGATATTACCTGTGGGTGCCTTTGTAGAAGGTGTGCTGTACCCGTCACAGATGCAATTCTTTCCAAGCCCTTTATTGCCTTTTTTCTTTTCTTTTCTTTATTTGCTTTTTTCTTTTTTATTTCAAGGACTAACTAGAGGACACTTCCTTGGCGTGGTGACCAGAGCTGATAGTGTTACCCACAAGCACTTTCACAGAGATGATAAGGCTGGCTCATGATGAGACCCCCTTTCCCTTGGCCATGCAACCAAAGGTCACTGC
>JZKD02S1850410.1:0-25802 GCA_000966675.3 Picea glauca | reverse complement strand
TTTGAAGTTGTTGAAGACATGATTTCAATCGATCTTTTCAGGATAGGACAAAATCCAGGTTCAGGGATAATCATCAGATAAATTGTTGTTATAAACAGAAAGTCTTTTTCTCAGCAGGATATTATTGGTTCAAATTTCTCTGCAGATTTCGGATTGTTTCATCAGTACCAGTCAGTACCAGCACAGAATCCATCAGCTATAGTGGTCATTCGAAATACAAGTGCAAATTACAATTTTCATGCCCTCTAGATCCACACTTGACTTCAAAAATCTCTACAGCAAGAAATGCATAACAAGGGGATAAGTAATCTAATTCAGGTATGCTTAGTTCATGTTGATTTAATGTATTAACTTACATATTAATAGTTTGAACTGAGAATTCCTTGTTACTCCATAATGTTTCATCATACCCATACTTTGTACCTAATAAACCAGTCCACATCGACATTTTATATCATGAAAATGAATAACATTCCCTTGGCCATGTTCGACACGACTCATATATGATAACACTCTACACTCATGTTCAACTACCATCATTTTCCTATACGCTATTGATTCCCACTATAATTCAAACGTTCTCCTATGATTCTCTCCTCGACTACCTCACACATCACACTCTATTCCTCTGTTGCCTCATCTAAATTTTGTTGCTCACCTGTAGACCCTTTTCTGTGATATCAAGTGAAATCATGGTGGAAAATCGTCATGAACCGGAGACATATGCAAAATTAGAGGCCCTTCTGGAGTATGAATCCACCAGAGACATTTTTCAGAAAGCAGGATGGGAGCCGTTTTTCAAAAAATTCGATGGATATGATGATTCAATTATGCTTCAGTTTGCTCTTCATTTTCAGGGTGGGTTCGCTAAAGTGGGTGAGCTAGAGTTTGAAGTCACAGAACAATTCATTTTGGAAGCAATTCAACTGCCCACCACTGGTCAGAGATGGACAAAGGGCCAGCCTGTTGACAAGAAGCTCTGCACGCAGCTTCTGAAACCACAGTACCGGAAGATACAATGGTCAGAGGGCACATCACGATCATGGTTATAACCAAAATGGGCTCAGTTGCTAGCTATCCTCCAACGTTACCTCACTTGCAAAGGACGGTATACAATTGTATTTCCTTGCCATGCCCGATTCCTGCTACATTTCAAAGGTAATCATTTGATGAACATACCCTTCTTTCTGTTGAAAATTTTAAAGAAAATGGCAGAACAGGTCCGAAAGGCCAAATATTTTAGAGGAAGTTTATTTCATTTTGGTCTTGTCGAGATATTGATTAAGTCTGCATTGTCCCAGAAACAAGAAAATTGGGATATGTTCTCTGTAAAAACCCTAGCCTCTGACAAGTCTAAAGATAAAAGTGTTAAGACTGCTCCTCCATAGAAGAAGATGAACTCTAGGAAAAAGGGTGTTAAAACCCCGACCAAAATCTGTGATGACCCTAGGAATATACCAGACAACACGATCGAAGCCAGTGCTAGAGACCCTGGTACAGGACATTCATTTGATGCCCATGGGTCTGATGGAGTGGAAACCAATAATGAAACTGTGAAGAACAATACTCCTACAGAGGTAAATGTTGAAATCCCGAGTTCTTCCCCAGCTTCTATGAACATTATTGACGTGGAAGAACTGGCAGAGTTGACTGACAAACCTAGGAGAAATCCCAAACGGAAATGTAAGAGCACATTGTCAGATATGAATAACTTTGTGCCTAGTTACCCACCACAGGAGAGGTTAAAAAGTGTGGATGATCATGAGGAGGCTCCAGAGCTCTCTGAAATGACTTGGACTCTTTCCCAACTAATTTGAAAAGTCCGTAAAGTGGCTTGACAAGCTACCGCGCCCAAAGAAATTGAGCAGGATGAGCCAATTTGAATGCCAACAAATATTCCTGCTCGGATATATATAGAGTTCACTCCTGAACTTAGCCCAGTCGACAATCCTATTCAAGTATCTACTGAGTTCACTCCTACACTTAGCCCAGTTGACAATTCCGATCCAGTTGACACCCATGATCAAAGTCCAGATGAGTTCACTCACGCATCCAGTCCTCAAACACAACCAAGACATGATAAAACATTTGAATCTTACTGTGCAATTTCCTCCAGTAAATCCTTGAAACCAATGGTAGCCAGACTAGAAAGCAGGAATAACAGGTTGAAAGAAAAGCTACCAGAATACACTATATTGGATCGACATATGAAAACAGAGAATGAACTCATGAAAGTCAGGCAAACTAATTTCTTGTCCAAAATTGAAAGATTAAAACGAAAGAATAAGGGTCTTTTCCAGAGGAACAGGAGACTACAGAAGATTGCCAGGAAACACATCATCATCAATCGAGTCCTCAAGAAGGAAATCAGAAACCTGAAGAAATGTGAGAAGTTACAAATGTTGGTTGCAGCTGCTGTAGTGCTCTGATGAATATCAATTTTTGACTTTTTGTTGTCTGAGGACAGACAAAGACTTCAGTTTGGGGGAATGTTAGTCTCCAGTTTTGACTATATTTTTTCCTACATCATCTCAAAAAGACCTCCACTTTCATACCCAGTAGCACTCCCTTATGGCCTTGTTATGATACATTTGACATCCTTTTACAGCTAAATGAGGCTATTCAAGGTATTCTTATGTTTCAAGTTATTTTTATGTATTTTTATACTTTAAATTAATATTGATACTAATGTGGCATGAGTTAGGTACTATTTCTATTTGAACAGAACTTACCAGTATCAGGTACCAGCTCGCACCCAGTGGAGATACCAGAGAAGCTGCTAAAGATCTGCACGACATGGCTAGAGTGGTTGACAATTTGATTTACATGATAGATTGAGTCATAACTCAATATGTTGATTCAAGGAGAGATTATAGAAGTGAGTTGTTAATGCTTTATTAGCCACACTTCTTGACATTGCGTGTCATGAATATGTGAAGTCTGTTTTAACTGATTTTGAGTTATTTTCGTATCAGAAATCCGTCTAGATTAATGCATTTTTGTTTTAAACTATTTTTGAGGAGGATCTATAAAGACAGAGGATCGCTCCCAAGAAACATTGGTTATGTTATGCTATGAGATATACATTTCTGCTAATACAATCTGCCTATGCGTTATGTTACTTTGTTGTTATATGATTTGAGTTATTTTTCTGAGTAAATGGAGTGTGAAGAATGAACAGTGTTTACATGGAATGAGATGAGTAGCTTTGGTTTTCTTTTTGGCGATTGTACCTCTTGGTTGGGCCCACCAACAGGTTCAAGTCGCTACCTCTTTCTGTATTAGAGTTAGTTTATTTCAATATCTTAGGATTTGCATGCATGTTAGCTTATTTGAGTTTGGGAATTATCTTGTTCAGATTATTTCTTAGCCACTCTTCAAACTGTGTTGTTTCCAGCATATTAATATATTCCACGTTGATGAATGTTCAAAGCGTTATTGATTCTTGTAGAATTTCAAGCATGAAAGTGATTTTCTCTGTTTCCAGTTTTTAATCTGAACATGAATTAAAGAGAATGCAAGTTTGAATTTACTCTGCTTTGATTAGGATAGTTAGTTCATTCTTTTTTGTTAGTATAGTTAGGTTGCAATTGAATTAAAGGAAGCTTCTAGTACCAGTAGGGTAAATAAGACATTTCTTTATTTTATCTGTGGATAGATTCAGAACTATTTTGTGATGTTTAGATTAAAAGGTTTTCGAAAATGATCTTTCTTTTTATGGCTTAGATAGGAATAACGATGACTAGATGTTTAAAGATAATGGTAGATGATCTTGTGAAATCACAATAGACCAGAAGTAGAAGTACCTTCACTGAAGCATAGAACTGTTTTCCTTTGATGAATTAAACAGGAGATGATAAGTTTCAAAATAATCATTAAGGTTCAATTTCTAAGAGTGAGTTTGTGTTTTCTTCTAAGAATAACCTTTAGATAATAATTAGAATCTTACCAGCATATACAGTGTAGCAGCTCTAAGTTCACTTACCCTGGTTTGACAATTCAATGTTTTCAGGTCATTAAAATCTTTAATATATCAGCCTGACAAACTCCTAATCGGGAGATTCCACTGAGCGTTCAACTTCAGCTCATTAATTCACATTTGTTGGATTGTACTAGATTACCTTGGGAGTCATTGGCATTAATGGTGATTTCCCTCGCACTTGTTAAATGTATACATTGATGACTGATAATCAAGTGGTTTCTACCATGTTCGACTTCAACAAATTTATTCGCATGGTTAGATTTGTACTATAGAGTGGTGGAGATGAAGACCCTGAATCTTCTATGATAGATTCAAGTTGCATTGGAGTATATTCATATCGTACTATTGCATAGATCCACATTGTATGTCTCGTGGCTATGTTCAAATTTGATACGACTTCGACTTGGATTGCATTGGCGAAGTCGTATCTTCAATATTTAAAAGGTATGTTCTAGATGCATTTCTCATTTAAAAATTGAAAGCTAAGGAAAGAGTGTTGTACTCTCCTGTTTTGTTCTAGTTTCGTATTGAAGCTAGGGGGATTGATTTGTGTCCACACTTCACAATTAGCCTGATAACATATAGAGAAGCCAAATAATCTCAAGATAATGCCCGCTAGTGATCGAAAAGGTTTGGGATAACTGCCAGAGAAGCCAAAGAATATTGGGATAGCGGCCACTAATGATGAACAAATTTAGAATAACTATGAGAGTAGATGAAGAGTTTGAATTATCATCATGCAGAGGACTTGGCATGAGAAAGACATGTAGAATAGAGAAGAGAGTATGTTTTTTTTATAGTTATGGATGTGGGTAGGAGCAGACCCTGTGAAGTACCTAAAGTGGAGATCAGAGGCATTGTGTATAGAATGAAGATGCAACACATAGCATAAAAGGTAGAAGAGAATTTCAATAGAGTGGAGCTATATGGAGAAATAAAATGGAGCAGAGCATAGAAGCAAAAAGATGTAGAAGAGGAGCAGAGCATAGAAGCTAAAGAAGTAAGAGGAGACATGGAGTTGTAACAGACAATGCCAGAGAGAGAGAAAGTAAGTAAATTTTTATATCTCAAGATGGTAGGGTGGTGCTAGGGAGGACTATTGTCCTTGGATTTTCAAGTGGGTGCTTGAACACAGGGAATCATAGTTTCCATCTAGTTGCAGCCAGAAAAACCAGGGTGGTAGGATGGTGTAAGGGAGAACCATTATTCTTTCTTATATAAGTTGGTGCCTGTGTGACTAGAATTTGGTGCTTCCATCCAGTTGGTGTTGGAACACTTAGGGAGTTAGTGCTTCCTTCTAGTGGGTTCTAGATAAATCGGAGGGTTGGTGTTATCTACAAGTTGCATCTTGTTAAAGAAGAGGTTGTAGCCTCATTTTTGAGTTTGTACTCAAAGATAGATTATGTACAGAACATAAAATACTTCTTATCCTTCTAAGAAGAAGAGGTTTTCTCCCTCTATGGGTTTCCTCATGAATATTTGTCTCTATGTAAATCAKATGTGTGATTGATGTTTATTATTTATGTTGTTCATGACTTGGATAATMTTGTTGATGACTTGGAGAGAATTAATAATATTTCAACAAGCATAAAATTGTTTAAGCACAGTARCAACTGATTTACCCMCCCCCCCTCTCMGTTGTCTTAGCATTTCCAAAACCTAAKAGGTGTTACTTACCCCTGGGTATATATGTGWTGAATGCATGTGTCATGGTGTATAACCTTCATKTTACTRTATTCCCAGGCAAATTCCCCTTMTTGTTATTTAAGGACACTTACTAACTGTTTTTGTTGGTCTACATGTAGTCCAGAATTTACATGTAGAAAYCTTTCTAGACTAATTTCATAGAGCATGGTATAAGATGTGGCAGWCTCATCTATATTGAAGATAAAATATGTAGAATATGAAATCGATGGGTCCAACTATTCTTGAAATTMTTCCCTAAACATGTACTCAAATTGGGGAAACAATTGTGGAAAATCAACACACATGATAACATAAATAAWCTGGTTTAGCACATTTTTCATTGTGTGCTCCTGAATTTCCCARGAATGATCACTTGGAAACATGGGCTCTTCCCAATCCTCATTCTCATATGGATATTCAATTCACCATAGATTTTCCATGATAGGTTGAGYTGGTGGATATATGATGAGCTTTTGTATAGAGAGTGCATTTGAGATGGTCATTTCTCCCTCTCTACAACCAATAAATGCATTAGCTATGGCTAACKAAGGTATTCGCAAAATAAMAAGATGCCCTTTACTAGGATCCTTTGATTGGATGACAAGAAAGTSTAATGGGTACTCCCATGAGGCTAAAGTAATTATGATATCATCCAAAATTCCTTCAGGTATAACCCTTGTCTTATTTGTTAATTCCAAAATAGTTGGGGTAGGTATAAGAAGAGGTTTTATGGTTTTATCTATAATTCCTCCAAGGTAGTAACACTCATTTCAATATACCAGATATAAAAAGTATGCAGAACAAAAATAAAATGCTAGAAATGGCAGAATAATAGTAATATAACTAGCATAATCTCCACAATAACACAGAAATGATATAAGAACAACAACATAAATAACACTTTGATTCAGAAAGAAATGTTCATGGGCCTCTTCAAGGGGGCAACCTCCAGTCGAGTAGCACTCTATTACAATAATCTCCAAGCTATGGTTTTCATGCCCTCAAACCTTATTCATAATAAATATGTCTATCAAGAGAAGCATCTAGAGGAAGATCCTTCTAGAAGTGGAATCTTCTATTAGGTCTTCTTACATCCACCTTATTTTGTTTTATTGAAAGGATTTATTAATATTGAACTTTATTACATCTGAATATATTGCTCTACCTATGTGCGGGTTAGGACCCTAACATGTCTACCCCCTTAAAAACAACCTTGTCCTCAAGGCTTGAGATGTGGAAACTACTGCAGAATGGTAGTTGGTTCCCAAGTGGCATCTATTGGAGTAGTATATTTCCACTGGACTAGCACTTCCTTGATGGTTCTCTAACGCAGGAGACACTCATGCTGGTCCAAAATTGCTTCTAGCTATAGCCAAATGGATCCTTCTTCAGCTAACTTGAGAAGGTTGGTTTGAATTTGGCACCTAGTTCCAATCACCTTCTTTAAGCATGAAACATGAAAAACAGGGTGTAGCTTCGAATGACTGGGCAGAGCTAACTGAAAGGCGACTTGTCCCACATGCTTGAGAGTTGTATAAGGACCATAAAATTTGGGTGCTAGCTTCTTAAAATGCTTGTCCTTGAGGGAAGTTTTCTTGTATGGTTGCAATCACATAAACACCTGATCCCCTTCTGCAAATTGACGTTCAGAGAGACCTTGATATGCTTGTTTCTTCATGTGATTCTATGCCATGACCAAGTTCTCTTTAAGGGTATGAAGAATATCCTCTCTAACTGTAAGTGTTTGGTCAACCACCTAGACCTTCGAGGTACCCAGTAAGTATGATAGAACTGAAGGTGGCTTCTATCCATATACCGCTTCAAAAGGAGTCATGCATATAGTTGTATGGTAGGAAGTGTTGTACCACCATTCAACTAGGGGTAACCATTGAGACCATTGATGTTGCTTTTCAGAGGCAAAACACCTCAGATATGTTTCCAAACACTTGTTGACAACTTTCGTTTGACCATCAGTCTGGGGATGATAAGTCGTACTGAGATGCAATTGGGTGCCCTATAGCTTAAATAGTTCTTGCCAAAAATTGCTTGTGAAAGTTGGGTCACGATCAGAAACAATAGAGTGCAGCATGCCATGAAGCTTGAAGACCCGGTCCATGAAAATTTGAGCCATCGTGAATGTAGTAAATGGGTGTTAAAGAGAATAGAAATGAGCATACTCGGAAAGGTGATCCACAACCACTATTTTGACTAATTTATTTCCCAATTTGGGTAAGCCGGTAATAAAGTCCATAGAGATATCCTTCCAAATAGTAGGTGGAAACAGAAGTAGTTGTAGTGTGCCCAGGGATTTGATTGTTTCTCCCTTGTTGCGTTGACACACCTCACATTCAATGACAAAATTACAGATGTCTTATTTCATACCATCCCAGAAAAAACAACGTTTGACCCTGTCATAGGTTTTGGTGAACCCGGAGTACCCCGTTGTGGGTGTAGCATGAAGCTCAGAAACTACCGTGGATTTAATCTTTGATTGTTTACTTAAATACAAACAACCTTTGTATCGAAGCTCGTCCTATAGCCAAGAGTACCCTGGGGGAGCCAGAGCATTGGTCTGCAATTGTTGGATCAGATGTGAACTTTTGGGATCTTGTAGCAATTCCTGGCACACATTTTGGAGCCAATCTAGTATAATGAAGGAAAGAGAAAAGAGGGATCCTTCTTCTTCATATTTGTAGGACAGTGCATCAAACACTACATTGTATTTTCCCTTCTTGTAAATGATCTCATAATCATATCCAAAGAGCTTAGTCACCCATTTTTGTTGCTCTGGGGAGGAAATGTCTTGTTCCAGAAAGTACTTGAGGCTTTGATGGTCTATCTTAATTTAGAAAGTGTTTCCCCAAGAGATAAGGGCTCCACAGATCAATGACATGCAGAATAGCCAACATTTCCTTTTCATAAATGGGTTTGCCCAGATTCCTTTCAGACATTTTCTTGCTGGTGAAGGCCAAAGGTTGACCCTCTTGCATAAGGATAGTGTCGATTCCTTTCCCCGAGGCATCACATTCCAACACAAAGGTATTTGTGAAATCAGGAAGGGATAGAACTAGAGTGTTGCACATGGCCATCTTCAAGGTTTGAAAAACTTGAGCAGTGGCTGGAGTCCAAGTGAAAAAGTTATTTTTTAGGAGAGTAGTGAGAAGTGCTTCAATATTTCCGTAGTTCTTAACAAACTTGTAATAATACCCTGTTAAGACCAGAAATCCATGCAAGCTTTTGAGAGTCTTTGGGTGTGCCCAGTCTTGCATAGCTTCAATCTTTTTTGGATCCACCCTGACGCCATCGTTGTCAACCAGACAACCCAAGTATTCTACTTCTGAGGCGCCAAAAGCACATTTATATTGTTTCATGAAAAGTTGGTGCCGAGAGAGTAGATGGAGAACTTGATCCACATGAGTAAGATGTTTTGTCCAGGTTTTTTTATAGATGAGGATATCATCAAAGAATACTAACACAAAATGACAGAGAAAGGGATGGAAGACATGATTCATGAGGCTTTGGAAGGTGGAGGGGGCATTACACAAGCCAAAGGGCATGACCAAAAACTCATATTTGCCCTCATGAGTTAGAAAGGCCATCTTGGGAATGTCTACCTCTTTCATACATATCTGGTGATAGTCCCAATGAAGATCAAGTTTAGTAAAGAATTGGGTGCCACTCAATTCATCTAGGAGGTCATCAATGACACTAATGGGAAATTTTTCTTTAATGGTCAATTTGTTGAGGGAACAAAAGTCAGGACACATTCTCCAAGAACCTTCTTCCTTCAAGACCATGACTACAAGATAAGAGTAAGGGCTCGTACTAGGGTAGATAATGCTTGCATTAAGGAGTTCCTAGACCATTTTCTCAATTTCATTTTTTTGTGAAAAGGAGTGGCGATATGGACGAATATTGGGAGGAAGAGTTCTGGGTACAAGGGAAATGGAATGATCATGAACATCATGGGAAGGAGGGATTCCTTGGGGAGTAAAAAATACCATTTGATGTTTAGAAAGGAGGTCTTGGAGGTCTTGTGGCACCAGGGGTGTCTTTGTTGCTTGTATGGCATGGAGTTGGGCAATGACACCAAAATGACCTTTTTTTAGTAGCTTTTTCATGCAATGGGAACTAATGAACTTAGGTGAACCAAGAGTGATGCCTTGGAATTTATATTGGTGGCCTTCTTGGTCAAATTGCATGGTTAATGCCTTAAAATCCATGAGAATGGGACCCAAAGTTCTTAGCTAGTATGCACCCAACACAATGTCACAATCACCCATGTCGATAGAAAACATATGTAATTTTAGGTGGTAGTCATCGATTTGGATACACACATTTTCATAGTGCCCTCCACATTTCATGGAACCACCATTGGTAATCATGATTTGGAAATTGTTGAAAGCATGAATGTAGCAATGGGTTTCTCGGGCAATGCGGCGATGAATAAAATTATGGGTGCTTCCACTATTAACTAGAATGATGACCTTCCGATACTTGATGTAACCGATTAACTTGAGGGTTTAGGGAGTGGAGAGGCCAGTGAGAGCATTGAGGCAAATGATGGGTTCCACTTCGGGAGGGTCTGAGGGAGGGGTTATGTTAGTGATTTCAGGTGACTCAAACACAAGAAGAGTTTCAACATCCTCTTCTGAAATATCCTCAGAGATGGCCATAAAAATCTTTTGTTCCTTACACTTGTGGCCCAAAAAATCTTTGTCATCACAATTATAACAAAGGCCTTTGAGTTGGTGTTCAGCCATTTCAACCCTGGTCAATTTTTGGATCTTTAATGGGGCAGATGGAGTAGTGGGATTTATGGGTTTAGGGTGAGGGATAAAGGAGGGTTTTCGATTTTGAGAGGATACAACCTGTTGTTCTTCTTTATCTCTTTTAGTATACTCCACCCAACTCGAGGGTCGAGCCATGAGGACATGGGCCCAAATATCCTCCTTGGGGACACTGATAAAACACTCTCGAAAGAAAGCATCAGTCATGCCCTCTGTTTGAAAATCCAGGTGCTCAAAGGAAGATATGAAGTCTTCTGTTGTTCCTGATTGTTTCAACTTTGTCAAATGGCCCAAATGGTTGGTGTCCGTGTCAAAGTGTTCATAAATCTTAGTCACAAATTGGGTCCAAGCAATATACCCTTGACGGGAAGTTTTTCTCCATTGTCACCATTGTCAACGTTCTTGATCTAGATGGAGAACACCATACCGGAGTTTGGCCAAGTCATCTGTAGTGTTGTATAAAGAGAAATAATGTTCCATTTGGGTTACCCAACTAGTGGGGTCTGAGCCATCAAATTTGGTCACATCCACCCGTGAAAGGCATATATCACGTTGAAAGTGATGGGGATGAAAGGTATGGGAATGGGAGGAATGTTCACCTTCAATCTTTGTAGGTGCTTCAGAGAAAGGGTCATCTGTAGGGATCTTTAGTTTGGTGCAGTCTGATGCAAAGATAGATTCAAGCTAGGTGGTCAGTTATTGTTTGACTTCCACCATTGAGGACTGCATGGTTGTATTTATGGTTGTATTTATGGATGAATCGATGGAGGAAACTGTAACATTGAGTTGCTTCACTTCTTTTTGGGTCTTGAGGAGACCAGATTGCAAGGTGTTGAACTGAAAAGGGGCGGGCGGGGTAAACAATTTTGTTGAAAAATGATATGGATGAATATGATAAGGGTGAAGAGATGAATTCAATGGAATAGGTCTCAAATAATGGTGAAAAAAATTCCAAACTTTTTTTTTTTTTTACACCTGCAGAGTTATACTCCGGTCTAAAGAATACTGCAGTGATGAAATCCCCAAATGCTTAACTAGAAAGAAATGTGTATTTACTTGGCAATCTGAATATAGTTGCATGGCAATAGATCTTGTCTATTTTAATTTGTTTATGTTTCTTTCCCCCAAGGGTTAGGTATTCAAGAGTTCTACAGAAAAGGGTTTTCCCTATGCTATAGATCTCTTATATACATGCAGGGTCCAACAATAGTACTCAGCCCAATATCTTAGGGCACTTGCTAAGGAGGATAGACCATACCCTTATACATACTACCCGACTACCTAGGTACTAGAGATTATCTTCCTAAGTGCTATGCTTAGTGGCACTATAGCAGTTCAGTGGTCGATAGGTTTATCTAAAGAGGGCTTTAGGAAATCTAGGCCGATCCATACACAGGTGTTGTCTGATGCACTACCACTCGAAGGGGTACCAACAAGGGTTGAAAGGGTGGTCAACATATGTGCGCTTAAGAACCGCTTGTATTTCCTGTGTGTATGAATACCTCAACCACAGTTTTATGCGTGTAACGATAGATCTTTGTGGCTTAAAGATGCTAGAATATGTCTCTACCCTGGAAAAAAAAATTCCCACAATTTCTGCCAAGGAAAGTGCTCTGATACCACTTGCAATATACCAGATATAAAAAGTATGCAGAACAAGAATAAAATGCTATAAATGGTAGAATAATAGTAATATAACCAACATAATCTCCACAATAGCACATAAATGATATAAGAACAACAATAGAAATATCACTTTGATTTAGAAAGCAATGTTCATGGGCCTCTTCGAGGGGTCAACCTCCAGTTGAGCAACACTTTGTTACAATAATCTCCAAGCTAGGGTTTTCATACCCTCGACCCTTATTTATACTAAATATGTCTATCATGAGAAGCATCTAGAGGAAGATCCTTCTAAAGACATAAGATTCTATTAGATCTTCTTACATTTGCCTTATTCTATTTTATTTAAAGGATTTATTAATATTGACCTTTATTACATCCGGATATATTGCTCTACCTATGTGCGGGTTAGGACCCTAACACTCATAACATTCATGGTTTCCCCTATGTCTATGAGAGTGTTCCTGATGGAAACCTCATTAATGGTTATGGTCACTATGGGGTTTCCTGGGTTCCCATATTTTGTGACCTTAGGTTACTTCGATATGTACTTAGAAAGTTCTCCTATCAAATGTATTGTTGGAGGATCCTTCTGCTTCCTTCCTGGCTTCTTAATACACAATTATTTGACCACCTTACTGTATATTGGAATATCCTTAATGGATTGTAGCAAGGGAATTCTAACACAGATATTCTTCAATTCATTCAAGATGTCAAATTTCAGTCGGGTGGTAGGTTTCTCGATTACTAATCTTTTTGGATAAGGAGGGGCCTTCATAATTTGTGAAGGTTCATTTTGGGGAAGCTTGAGTTCTTGGTACTTAGGAATAATAACATCTTCCCACCTAGTGTCATTCGTGATTTTTTTGGGGGTTTCCTCTTCTTCTTCTTCCTAGATGAATATTGAAGGCCTCTTCCTATCCAAAACTTTTCATGACCTTAGTTGAATCTCCTACAACGGAACGAAAGAAATAAAATATTTTGGGAAGGCCTCCATATAAACATTGTGAAGAGGTTGAGTGGGATTATTATTAGTATTGGGAAGTGGTTGTGTTGATAATAATGTTGGTCTTGGGGAGCTCACATTCTAGTATTGTTGCGGTTGTTGTGGAATAGGAGGTAAAGGTGGTGGAACAAAAACTGGCAGAAGTTGCAGGATCTTTGGTGGAAACTGAGGATAAGGATAGTTAGGCATAGGGACAAGTGGAGCTTGAGGGTTTCCTTGGTTATTCTATCCTCTCCATCCTTGAATACAAGGATGGTGATACTGTGTAGACCATTTTTTCCAACTCGGTGAGTTCCACTGTTGTGGTTGTTGATAATAGGGTGGAACTTGAGTCTATAGATCCTTGTACGTAGGATGATTCCTAGGCTACCATGGCCTTCCAGGTGCACAAGAGGAGTTACCAGGATCCCCACTTCTATAGATGGCTAACAAACCAAGAAATGATGGACATTTTTTGGTTGAGTGGATCTCTGTGCAGAAGCCAAAAACTGAAATGTTATCTAATGGGCATTCTCTTGAGGAATGCTTCCTCCAGCATCTTGGGAAAAATATGATCATTGCTACATTTTCCTCCTCCTATTTCCTTTTAATATTTAGGGTGTCCAACTGGGAACCTATTGTTCTTAAGATATCTATTTTGAATTTCTCTAAAAGGTTCCCTATCCCTACTCTTGTGATACCACTTGAACTCACTGGTTTTAATTTTCTACTATAAGTATCCCAAACATTGTTCCCTATTTTAGCTCTACTCCTCGAGTAATTCTTACACATTTCACATATTTTGGCAAATCGTTTATGGAAAATGTCACTTGATGCCATTAGGTTAAGTATCTCTAGGTATTCTTCTGAAATTCCTTTAAGGAAAAGGCCCCTGAATTCATCATCTGGAAGATCGTTGTACTTTGATTTATGTAAGATATAAGCAAACCATTCCATATAATACTTCAGATTTGTGTCCTCTAACTATTGGATTATGAAAATATCATTACGAGAATCCTTGGACTTGTAGTAGTCTTGGTATTTATTAAGAAATCTATCTTTCATGGCTTCCCAAGACCTAATACTGCAATCTCCCAACCCCATGAGCCATATTAGTGAAGAGTCCTTGAGGGCGGCAGGAAAGATTTTTAGTTTCTAGGCATCTTGTACATAGTTGTAGATCCTGCATAAGATGTCGAAATAAACTAGGAAGGTATCCAGGTCTTCACTACTTTTACCATAAAAGGTGGGTAGTGCTGAGAGGGTAATGTTTTTCATATTGACATTTTGTGTGGTGTCCAAAATTGGAAACCCAAAGGTGGTTTCGGTTTGGTTTCCATCTTCTTCTCCCTCCTCATGTCTTACATGGTTGCGATCCTCTTGATCATCCATAATGGTTTGGTTTTGAAAAGGAGTGTACCTAGATGGTTTTATTCTTGAAGATAAAAAATCATCTTGAGGTCTTTTTCTCAGAAAGGTATCCCTTTGATGGGAAGGTCTTCCAACTGCTTGGATTTCTGGGACTCTACTCGAGTCGATTGACATTATTGGTGCCAAAGTTTTTGTTTCAATTTGAGAAAAAATTATATTGGTTGAACTACCAAACAAAGTATTCACCTGTTTAGGGTCTATGATGTCTAAAAAAGTTAGGGTCTCCTAATGGTGGTGAAAAAACAAAGGTTGTGTTGGTTGGTTCTATGGAAGGCTCGAGTGGTCTTGCCTCTTGCCCTACTATTCTTGATTCTTCAATTTTCTATTTTATAGTGATCCCTATTTTGGTCTCTTTAGAGAATTCTTTATCTCTTTGGGTTGAGCTAGACCCTACTTTCCATTATCGGTTTGTGGAGTTTATGAGTGGATTGTTCTTTCCCCCAAAAAGGTTGGAAGGAACATTGGTCGAAAGGTTTGATTTGGTTTTAATGTATATGCCCTTTGGATCCCTAGGTCTGTTCATGAAAGAAAAAAAAAAGAAAAACTACCATTGGGTTTGGGGGAATCTTCTATAACAGATGCACAGGTTCTTACCTCTTACCTTAAATTTCCCCCGCCGCCAAAATAATTCTAAGGTTCAGAAATGATCTATCTCCTAATTAATTCCTACCTTAAAACAACTCCCCGGAAATGATGCCAAATATGATGGGTGTTCTATATGCACTAAATCCCTCAATTAAATTGTCAACCCAGGGTAAGTAAACTTAGAGTTTTAGCACTATATGTGCCAAGGAAAAAAATCTAGAGAAATTATGATCTAACTAAGGATATGGTCTATCTAAGGGTTATTCTACTTAAGAAAAGTCTATTAATTAGCAAACCCTATGAAAACACTTTGAACTATTTACCCTAATCAACTTTAGACAATGGATCGATGGACTATTCCTAAAGAAGAGTATCAAAACCCTACTTTGAACAAGTTAACCTATTTAATATAATGAGAAACAACAAGTAATCTATTCAATCTATTCAATTTAATGAGAAACATCAACAACAAGTTAATCTATTCAATCTAGTGAACTTCAACAAGTAAGAAAGTAAGAAATCAAACAAATAACTTAGTAAAACATATTCAACAAGTAAACCTATCAAAACTATTCAGCAAGTAAAACTATTCAGCAGGTAAACTCTATTCTTAATATAAAACTCATAATCATTTCTAATCTACAAAGGGAAATCTTAACCTACTTAATCAAAAGCATCATGACAATATATAAAGATTAATCAAAAACTATTCTTAATATACAATAACAATAAACTTCAAAGATTGTGATTATGTCTTTGGTGCCTAATAACATCACAATGGAATCTAACGATTAGTGATAGTTGTTAGAGATTATTTTGGTCACCCCAGCAACCCACTGACAACATGTGTTCATGGTCCTAGAAAAGATAAAAGAGTCTTTCTCCATGAGGAAAGTGATTGGATTTCCCTTCTCAAAAACCGCATTAAGGAAGGTCATCGTACCCTCCAAAATGCATGGGGTGCGATGATGCCTGCTCATCACCCCTTGCTCTAGAGATGGAATGTGACATCTCCCCAGGATGCAATATACCTAGGGTGAAACAATGCCAAAATCTAATGAAAATTCTAACTTCACGAAAGCTCTATAAGGGGATCTTCTAGAAGATGAGGTGGCCTCCGAATGGTTTGGATCTTACTCGCTTCTCTAATTTGGTGGGATCATCCTAATATCCTCATCCATATATCCTTCACATTATATAAGGAGGGATCTCTCATGGAAAAGGCTAAGGTTGAATAGGGTAAGATTTGTATGGAGAAATTCTACTTCAGATTATTCTTGAGAGATTTGCTTTAGTTCTATAATCTACATGGTGGATCTTCTTCATTCAAAGGATTTGGGGAAAAAGTGTGTGTTAAAGAAAAGGGCTATTAAAAATGGAACCTTGAGACATCAATGCTTTGGTTTTATTCTCCACTTTATATTAATATGATACAACAATATGCTTCTTTCCCTTAAAACCATTATTTTTTATTGTATGATTCCTTGATCACATACATAGGTTTTTGTTGAGTATATTGTATTGTTTTCACTTTGTTGGTTTGTTTTCCTTTGGAGGTTCAATATTGCATGAGCATTGGAATAGAGAGAGGATGGAAATGGAAAGAGGAAGAAACATTTAAAAGGCATGTTTCCTATCTCTTGTTAACTAGTAAACTCAATAGTTATATCTTAGGGAAAGTTCTGTACTTTGTTATGTTTTGTTCTAGTTCTGGGTGGAACTAGAGAGATATGTTTTTGTCTGCACTTACCTATTAGTCCAACAAAAAAATTGGTGAACATACTAGGGATACAACTTGTTTTTTTTTATGGTCTCTTACTAGCCTTTAGCCCACCTTCCTTTAGTTAAATTCATTCTCTGAGTCTGTTGGTGATCCATCTAGACTCCCTAGGTTTGAAAGTTTAGTAAACGTTTTGTCTTTCTTCCATTTTTTCCTTGGTTATAGATATCGTCACACTATTCCATACAGATAGCCTATGATGATCCTCTAACGTCGCATTGTGTTGGTTTATACTGGGGCGATGAAATCGTACTGTATTCTCTTGGAAACCTACGATGGCCCTAGATCGTCGCACTGTGATCCATAGGTAGCCTGCAATGACTCCTACAGGATTTGTTGGGGAGAGCCATTTTTTCTTTTTTTACCCAGTTTCACCTCAATTGACTAGGATGAACTTCTGATACCAGTGTTTAAATGATTTGTGAGTTTAAATATTGCATTTGATTGATTTTCAGTGATTGCACTATTTTGTTTATAAATTTTGCAAGTTTTTCCTTTGATTTTTGTCACAAGGATATAATCTTTGGGTCTTGATTGTGAGTTATTTCTTGACAAAGAGTCTTTGATTTGTTTGAATTTTTGGATTGTGTTCACTTTCCATATTATTTATAGATTGAGAAACGTTTTTATTTTCATTTGACAAAGAGTTTTCTTATCTTTTTATTTTTGTCTGCATAGTGAGTTTGATTTGGGAAAAAGGTTGTGAGTATATTCATTTTCTTGGATTACATTTTATTCCCTATCTTGCATATCTTATTTGAATTGAGAAAGGAAGAACTGAAAATAATTTTCTTTTTAGTAATTGATGCAGGAGCATCGTATAAAGCCAAAGGGACACGCCTAACCAAAGGAGATGGTTGGAAAAGCACCAGCACACATTTTGAAGTGTTTTGAAGATTAATGAATGGACATTAATGTAATAGATAGGGAAGCTTACTTACCTTTGTGTTTTGGAGATTGTAAACAAATCTTGAGCATTGCTCTCATCTATCGAATGTAGAGGCATTTATGCGTAATGAATGCAATTAGGTAGATTTAATTTAATAGATTAGATAATTTTAGGAGGGTAGGAGGTAGGAGGGAAAATGAATGATAGACACCCTCAACCCCTGTATCATTGTAACATAATTCAAAATTCATATGCTGTAGAGCTGCAGAGAAGAATGTAGGAGGATAGAGAATTTTATGCATTTTAGTTGTTATTCGCCATGTACAGGAGCACTATAATTAATAGAACAATGTTTTGATTCCAATCTATGTGTTTGTTATGATTGTTGGAACCACATGTTAAATGGTATGCTCCTGGCTTATTTGCATTCTCTGTGTGCATTCTATTTCAATGCCAATGTGTGTGTGTATTCTCTAGAATTCTATGTTGAATGTTTGAATTCTGGATAAGGGGAGAATGAGTTTCAGTTTTTTCTCTTTCTGAGAACTCCTACAAAGAGTACAGTGGGGGGTCCACAAGGAGTGCATCGACCAGGTTCTGTGTTTCATCTCAAAATCCTCAAAGGAGATTCAAATTGTGCCTTTACAGACAAAGAGTGTTAGCAGAGCACAAAGTCGTGCAAGGTGTGCGTAGGCTAGGTGGAGTCTTGGATTTTACCAATCTAAGAGAGAAATTGAGAGACTATTGTTGCAAGGAGTGCGCGGAATCAAAGACCCAAAATAACTAGAGGTTATTTGAAAGTTTCCACAAGGAGTGCGTGCAGGGACCTTTTTGGAGGCCTTGAGTTTGCAAGTGAAAGATCAAGAGGGTTAGAACCTTTAAATTGTTCCAAAGGGAGAAAGAGGTTGAATTGTTTCATAGGATTTAAGTTTAGGAGGAAGGGCACCAAGTCATTTGACCAGAAGTCCTTGAGAAGTTGAATCAGATGGTTAAATCACTTCAGGAGGAAGTGTCAAAATCCTGTGAACTGTTGGATCTCTTAGAATAGTGAAGAGATTAGGACCGATTATCTTTAAAACACCCATAAGATCAGGAGGAGTAGAGACTGTCAGATCTAGATCAACAAGGACCATTGATCTCGTATGTGAATTTTCATATCGGAATTTAGGGAATTGAGTGACCAGTTGTTTGGGTCAAGTGTTGTAAATTTCTGATTGGCGAAATCTTGATACAGCCAGGACCATTGGATAGAGGGAGGAAAACAACCATCAATCTCGCCGAAGGTACGATTTCAGAGTTGGGGATCCATAGAGGAAGAGGAACGACTGTTGGTTGCTTGCTTGGGTCACGAAAGCCAGAAAATCCATGTGGATAGGTGGCAAGAAATCACCCCGTAAGTAGAGTAAAGAAGAAGTGATAGTTGGCATGTGCCCGTCACTTTGGGTAGAGTCAACCTTCATTGACAGACTATGTTTTGGGGATTCACAAGGGGAGGGCATGAGAAGTTGGTGCTCCAACTCACGAAGTCACGAAATATGAAATTTGATTGCATAAGGCTTGGTTGTGGTCCTATAGGAAAAGGGGTTGAAGAGAGGGGCTTACACCTTAGCCCATTTGCATTTTGTGTTTTAGCTACTTCCAAGGGCCAGGGCATAGTATTCGAAGATCCTCAACTCATGAGACCCAAAATTCTTTGTGGGCTTAGGAAAGGAGTTTAACTAACCCTTGTCGAGGTTTAGAGAATATCCTGCACAGATCTCAGCCTAAGGGTAGGAGGTCTGCACTAGTTTTGGTAGCAGAGCCTAGAACAAGTTCTTTGTTTTCTGTATAAAAGAGAAAAGAGGAATTTTATAGCCATGCCACTGATAAGAAGAGAAAGGGAAATTCCTGATCCAACAGTGGAAAGAGAAATGTGTGAATTACATGCCAGGTTTGATGCTATGGAGACATCACAGAGGCACAAAGTTAACACTGGGTATATCAGTGAATATGAAAGTGAAAATGAAGCTGAAAAATGAAGAAGTTGCAGTCGAAGATGCTGCAGAAGAACTCTTATTCAAGGTTGTTTCTAGGATAGGTGATAGGGAAAAAATGGACATTCCAATGTACAAAGGAAACTTGGATGTTGAAGAGATTCTAGACTAGATTAGAGCTCTAGACAAATACTTCGACTATGAGAATGTCGAGAGAGACAAGAAAGTCAAATATGTCATTAATAGACTTAAAGGGCATGCAACACTATGGTGGGATGAACTGAAGGTTGATAGACGTTGCAAGGGCAAGTAGAAAATAAAAAGTTGGGATAGAATGGTTGCAAAAATGAAAGCCAAGTTTATACCCAGAGATTATCAAATAAATATGTTTCGGAGGATGTATAATTTGAGGTAGAAACTAATCTCAGTGAAAGAATACATTGAAGAGTTATATAGGATAAACGTTAGAGAAGTTCATCGAGAAAGCGATGATGAGAAATTTTCCAGGAATATGAATGGTCTACGATATGAAATTCAGGAAGAGATGAGCATGATGACCATCTGAACCATAGAAGATGCTTATCAGATGGATCTGAAAGCTGAAGAGAAGTTGAGCCGAAAGTAAGGTCAAAGAGGCCAAGGCAGAAGTCAAAGCAGAGGTAAGATGATTTCCTAGGACACAACTCAGAAACCTAAAGAAGAGGGGAAGAAACATCAAACTCAACCCGAGAGAGGAGGAAGCTCACAGGGGAGGCAGTATGCTGATAGAAATACTTTTCCTTGAGCTAGAGGAAGAGGAAGAGGAAGAGGCAGAGGAGGTGAAGCGAAATGCTTCATCTGTGGAAAAATCAGACATAAATCCTATGAGTGTTCAGATAGGAAGAAATATGGTGGTGAAACTCACATTTTCGAGGCTCAAGGACGGAATGTTGAGGCAGAGGATGATGAGGGAGGAAGATCTTTGATGATGAGGAAAGTTCTCTTGAAACCAGAAAAGGAGCCAAAGAACCCAGCCCAAAGAAATAGTTTATTTCAGACTACTTTCAAAACCAAATACAGGGTATGCAAGGTCATAGTAGATAGAGGTAGCATAGATAATCTTGTATCTATGGAAATGGTAGAAAAATGGAGCTGGAGACTGTTGCGCATCCAAGCCCATACAAAGTTTTGTGGCTACAAAAAGGACATCAGGTAAATGTCATTGAACAGTGTTTAGTTGAATTTAAAATAGGAGGATATAAATAGGAGATATTATGTGATGTCATTCCCATGGATGTTTGTCATCTATTGTTGGGTAGACCATGGAAATATGACAAAAATGTGGTGCATGATGGGAGAAAGAATACGTACACTCTGGAGAAAAGCAGTAGGATGCACATGTTGTTTCCAATTACGAATAAATATGTGAAAATAGAGATGAGAAACATTGTACTTCTCATGAGTGGGAAGGAACTTCTTAAGGAAGTAAAGAAGAAGGAAGACACACAAGTCATTGCAGTTAGGAAGCCCAGAATTTTTTTGAACAACACTAGGATAGATGATTTTCTAGAACAAATCCAGGACTTGTTGGAAGAATTTGTTGATATAGTTGTGGATGAACAACCTTGTTTGTTTCCACCTATTAGGAGTATAAGCCATCATATCGATCTTATACCTAGAGCCATTTTTTCGAACAAAGCAGCGTATAGGTTGACTCCGCAGGAGAATGAAGAAGCTAAGAGATAGGTCCATGACTTAATGGACAAAGGATTGATTCAAAAGAGCTTGATTCCATGCACTATTCCAATAATGCTCAGCCCAAGAAATGACATTGATTGGAGAATGAGTACAGACTCAAGGGAAATCAACAAAATTACCATTAGGTACGAGTTCCCATTGCCAAGGATGGACGACTTGATGGATTGCTTGAGTGGAGTAATTTTTTTTTCAAAGGTTGATTTGAAAAGCGGATATCATTAGATTAGAATGAGAGAAGGTGATGAATGGAAGACATCATTCAAGAAAAATGAAGGGTTGTATGAATGGCTTGTCATGCCATTTGGCTTAACAAATGTGCCCAATACTTTCATGAGGTTGATGAACAAAGTCCCGAAGGATTTGATTGGGAAATGCATCATTGTATATCTTGATGATATATTAATTTTCAGAAAAACTAAAGCATAACATTTAAATCATTTAGTTGCAGTGATGAAGAGGTTACAACAAGAGAAATTACTGATCAATATGAAGAAATCATCATTTATGAGGACATAACTCATTTATTTGGGTTTTTTTATCTTTGCAAATGAATTGAAAATGGATCCGGAAAAGATAAATGCGATTAAGGATGGGCCATCGTCGAAGAGAATGTTTGAAGTTTGAAGATTCCATGGTTTGGCTAGCTTCTATAGGAAATTCACTTGAAACTTTAGTGGAATTAGCACACCGATGATGGATACAGTGAAGAAAAGACATAAATCTTTTCACTGGACAGAGGAAGTGGAGAAGATCTTCAACCTGCTGAAGAAGAATATCACTGAGCAACCAATTCTGGTTTTTCCAGATTTCAGCAAGACATTCTAGGTTAGGTGTGATGCGAGTGGATTTTCCATTGGAGCAGTCTTGAGCCAAGACAATAGGTCGATCACGTATTTTAGTGAAAAACTAAATGAAGCAAAGATCAAGTACTCCATGTATGACAAAGAATTTTATGCAGTCATACAAGTGCTAAAGAAATGGAGGCACTATTTGGTACCCAAGGAGTTCACTTTTTACAACGATAATCATGCTTTTCAATTTGTGACTCAATAGGAGAAGTTGAACCAAAAACATGCTAAATGGGTTGAATACATGCAGAATTTTACTTTTGTGATTAAGCATATTTCTGGAACTGCTAGCAAAGTTGTTGATGCTTTGAGCAGGAAATGTTTTCTTATGTAGGAATTTAGAGTCAAGACTTTGGGTTTTGATAACCTCAAGGAAATGTATAGGGATGATCCAAACTTCAAAGAGGCATATAAGGCATATGAGAATCCAATTATTAGGGATAAAAACTAATGGATTGAATACATGATCTAGGATGGATTATTGTTTAGGGGAAATGAACTATGTATTCTGAAATGCTCCATGAGGGAGAATTTGCTAAAGGAAAAGCACAATAGAGGATTGGTCGGGCACTTCGATCATGAAAAAAACATTATCAAAATTGAATGGCTCATATTTTTGACCAGGGATGAGGACAAATGTGAGGAAATGTGTGGATAGGTGCAGAATTTG
The DNA here is from genome assembly GCA_000966675.3 of Picea glauca. Classification (NCBI taxonomy): domain Eukaryota; kingdom Viridiplantae; phylum Streptophyta; class Pinopsida; order Pinales; family Pinaceae; genus Picea; species Picea glauca. The sequence continues at coordinate 2,823 of JZKD02S1850410.1, read as the reverse complement.
TTAGCACATGAAAGAAAAAAGGAAGAACAAGGGTTATACCAACCATTACCCATACCGGAAAGGTTGTGGGATGTTGTGAGCATGGATTTCATATTGGGACTGCCAAGGACACAAAGGGGATATGATTCAATATTTGTAGTGGTATACATATTTTCAAAGATGGCACATTTCATACCATGCCATAAAACCAGTGACACAACTCATATTGTGAACCTATTTTTCAAGGAAGTCATCAGACTTCACGTCTTGTGAAGAAGTATCATTTCTGATTGAGATACCAAGTTCGTAGGACATTTTTGGAGGACCTTATGGAAGAAGTTGGGAATAAATTTGTCTTTTATCTCAGTATATCATCCTCAGACGGATGGACAGACAGAGGTCGTGAACATGATCTTGGGAGATTTGTTAAGGAGCTTAGTGACTGAACACCACAGTCAATGGGATCACATTCTACCACAAGTGGAATTCACTTACAATGATTCACTCAATAGAAGCATAGGGTAGAGTCCATTCCATATTGTATATGGACTGAAGCCAAGGGGATTTTCTGAATTGAAGGATTCATAACAAGATGAATTTAGGAGTGCTAGTGCAGAGGACTTTGCAGAAGGAATGAAGGAGCTTCACAACAGAATTAAGGAGCGATTGCAGATTTCAATTCAAGAGTACAAGTGTAGAGCAGATCAACACAGGAAAGAACTTCATTTCGAAGTTGGTGATTTGATTCTTGCACATTTGAGGAAGGAGAGGTTCCCAAGGCGAACATGTAACAAGATGAAGATGAAAAATATTGGATAGTGCAAGGTCATAAGGAAATTTGGGACAAACGCATATGAGATTGAATTACCCAATGGGGTAAGAATCTCACCAATATTCAATATCGTGGATTTGTACCATTACAAAGATGAAGAAGAAGGAGCAAAAGATAAACAAGAAAATATTCAATGGAAAAAACAAATGCATGTAGCTAAAAAGCCACATATGGAAAGTATAATTGACAAGAGGAATAGCAAAAAGACCAGGAGAAAAGAGTAGTTTGAATACTTGGTCAAATGGAAAGGACATACAGTTGAAGACATTAGTTGGAAGGATGAAACAACAATTCAAAAGCATGGACGAACAGTGAAGGAACTCATGAACAAGAGTTCATGAAAATTTTCAAGCGAGGGAGTATGTTGCAAGAGCATCATATAAAGCCAAAGGCACATGCCTAACCAAAGGAGATAGCTGGAAAAGCACCAGTACACATTTTGAAGTCTTTTGAAGATTAATGAATGGACATTAATGTAATATCTAGGGAAGCATACTTACCTTTGTGTTTTGGAGATTGTAAATAGATCTTGAGCGTTTCTCTCATCTGTCGAATGTAGAGGCATTCATGCATAATGAATGCAAGTAGGTAGATTTAATTTAATAGATTAGACAGTTTTAGGAGCGTAGGAGGTAGGAGGGAAAATGGATGATAGACACCCTCAACCATTGTATCATTGTAACATAATTCAGAATTCATAAGCTGTAGAGTTGCATAGAATAATATAGGAGAACAAAGAATTTTATGCATTTTAGCTGTTATTCGCCATGTACAGGAGCACTAGAATTAATAGAAGAAAGTTTTGATTCCAATCTATGTGTTTGTTATGGTTGTTGAAACCACCTGTTAAATGGTATGTTGCTGGCTTGTTTACATTCTTTGTGCGCATTCTATTTCAATGCCAATGTGTGTGTGTGTTCTCTATAATTCTATGTTGAATGTTTGAATTATGGATAAGGGGAGAATGAGTTTCAATTGTTTCTCTTTCTGACAACTCTTGAAAAGCGTGCAATGGAGGGTCTGCAAGGAGTGCTTCAACTAGGTTCTGTGTTTCATCTCAAAACCCTCAGAGGAGATTCAAATTGTATCTTTACAGGAAAAGAGTGCTAGCAGAGCACAAATCTATGCAAGGTGTGTGCAGGTTGGGTGGACTCTTGGATTTTACCAATCCAAGAGAGAAATTGAGAGACTGTTGTTGCAAGGAGTGCACAGAGTCAAAGAACCAAAATAACCAAAGCTTATTTGAAATTTACCACAAGGAGTGCATGCAGGGACCCTTTTGGAGGCCTTGAGTTTGCAAGTGAAAGCTCAGGAGGGTTGGAACCTTTCAATTGTTCCAAAGGGAGATGGAGGTTGAATTGTTTCACAAGAGTTAAGTTCAGGAGGAAGGATGCCAATTCATTTTTCTAGAAGTCCTTGAAAAGTTGAATCGGACGGTTGAATCACTTCAGGAGGAAGTGTCGAAATCCCGTGAACTGTTGGATCTCTTAGAAAAATGAAGAGATTAGGACTGAGTGTCTTTTCAACACCCATAAGATCAGGAGGATTAGTGACTGTTAGATCCAGATCAACAAGGATCGTTGATCTTGTATGTGAATTTGTGTATCGAAATTCGGGGAATTGAGTGACCAGTGGTTTGGGTTAAGTGTTGTATATTTCTGATTGGGGAAATCCCGATGCAACTAGGACTGTTGGATCGAGGGAGGCACACAACTATCGATCTCGTCGATGGTATGATTTCAAAATCGGGGATCTATAGAGGAAGAGGAATGGCTATTGGTTTCCCGTTTGATTCATGAAAGCCAGAAAATCCATGTGGACAAGTGGCAAGAACTCACCCCGTAAGTAGAGTAATGCAAAAGTGACAGTTGGCATGCACCCATCGCTTTGGGTAGAGTCAACCTTCATTGACAGATCACACTTTGGGGATTCACAAGGGGAGGGCATGATAAGTTGGTGCTCCAACTTGCAAAGTCACGAGTTGTGAAAGGTGCTTGCATAAGGCTTGGTTG
>JZKD02S1850409.1:587484-613512 GCA_000966675.3 Picea glauca | reverse complement strand
GTTATCCAGTGCAGACCCCCCACTAATGTGGCACCCTTTCATGAACTCAATGTTAATGTTTAAGCCATTATTATAGTTCCTTTCATTTCAATGGATAAAAACAACATAAGACAATATCACTGAGAAATACACAATCACAAGAGACACAACATTTATCTTGGGAAACCCTCTAGAAGAAGAAAACCTGGCAAAACTTCCTGATTATAGATAGCCAATACAATGCCAAGAGATAACTCAAACAAGTATAGAATGTCCTCTCCCAAAGATGCACCTCTCTCTCTCTCTTCTCCAACTTCACCTCCGAAACTTGTCTCTCAATGAACAAGTGAGTGTGTGTCTAAGTGAGGCACTAGCCTCCTTATTTATACAAGACTGGCATGTGTGGGAGTGCCCTTTCACTGGCAGGGCCAAATTCTTCTCTTCGGTGGTTATAACCACCGTTATTATATTTCAGGGCCTCTTTGATATATTATGGGGCTAACTTCTTCTTTTGCCTATTAGAATTATATTATGACCAATCCACAAAAGGGGATTTGGTCCTTTTACAATAGCTGAGATCATCAATCCACAATGGGGATTGATCCAATGAATAATATATCAAATAATAATAAGAATACACTTTGTGGCTACATTATTTTGACACTCCCCCTTAACAAGAAGGGTATTCTACAAGAGAATCAGATGAGAGAGAGGCCTTTTTCATCAACAACATCAGGAAGACAACATCATCAATATCATATTGGAACACTGACTGGTGTATCTATAAATCATCGAAAGTTTTCTTCATCGGTAGAATCATCATTCTCAAAAGAATGAAATCATAATCTACATAAATATGTATTAGTATAAAACTAATACATCATCATCATCACAGCATGAGGCTGGCTCATCATAATACAAGACTGGCTTTACACCACAACTGCAAGGCTAGAAGCTCAATACTAGTCTTGCTTGACGTCACAACAATCAAGATGGAAGCAAGATAATAGATTAGATTTGTGTCACGGCTTCTCAAGATGGAATCATAGTACTATTCTTATCTCAACGTCTTGCTTTACGTCACAACACTCAAGCTGGAAGCAAGATACTAGACAGGCTTTATGCCACAGCTTCTCAAGCTGGAAGCACAGTACTAGTCTCACCTCAACGTCTTGCTTTACATCACAGCACTCAAGCTGGAAGCAATATACTAGACTAGCTTTACATCACAACTTCTCAAGCTGGAAGCATAGTACTATTCTCATCTCATCATCTTTCTTTACATCACAACCATCAGGTTGGAAGAAAGATACTAGATTGACTTTACATCATAACTTCTCAAGCTGGAAGCACAATACTAGTCTCATCTCATGATCTTTCTTTACGTCACAAAAATTAGGTTGGAAGAAAGATAATAGACTAGATTTAAGTCACATATATCAAGCTAGAAGCACAATATTAGTCTCATCACATCGTCTTTATTTATTTCACAACCATTAGGTTGGAAGCAAGATACTAGATTGGATTTACATCACAACTGTCAAGCCAGAAACACAATACTAGTCTCATCACATCTCTTTGCTTTACGTCTCAGCAATGAAGCTGGAAGCAAGAGATGTCTCATCACAACAACTACTCCCCCTTTCAATGAAGGTCCTTTCAGATTATACCCAACTTATATCTAAAGGGATCAAACTTTACATGAGATAGAGGCTTAGTCAACACATCAACAGCCTGTTCATCTGTGCTAACGTACTGGAGCTTTAAGGCTCCTCTCTGCACCATGTCACAAATGTAATGATAACGACTATCTATGTGCTTTGACCTATCATGGAATGCAATATTCTTTGTCATCTTTATGCAATTGTGGTTGTCACATAGGATCGTGGTTGCTTCCATCTCTAGTTCAAATAGGATGGTCAACAACTTTTGAAGCCATATAGCTTCATAGCTGGTAGAACATGCAGCAATGTATTATGCTTCCATTGTGCTAAGAGAAATGCTAGATTGCTTCTTACTCTGCCATAAGATCATGGTTGATTCCAAATTGAAACAACATCCTGAAGTGCTTTTCCTTTCAGAAACACTTCCTGCCAAATTTGAATCTGTGTACCCACTCAATGTGAAATCATGATCACCATCATAATTGAGACCACAATCTAATGTACCCTTAATATACCTCATCACATGTTTTGCAGCCAAACGGTGAACATGTCTGGGTTCTACTAGAAACTAACTCAAGGTGTTCACATCAAAACAAATGTCTAGTTTTGTGTTCGTCAGGTACATCAGTGATCCAATAATCTGTCTATACAGTGTGTCATCAATCAATTCTAACGAAGTATCGACCAACATCTTCATCTTCATTTCCATGGGTGTATTCATGGACTTTCACTCTAACATGTCGAATCTCTTCAATATTTCAACTTCATACTTCGCTTGGTTAAGGAAGATCCTCTCTGGAATCTGCCATACCTCAAGACCTAAGAAATAGTGCATTAGGCCAAGGTCTTTCATCTGAAATTCTGAAGTGAGTCTCTTCTTACATTCGGTGATGAGATTTTCTTCTCCAGTTAAGAATAATTCATACATATACAGTAATATTATTATTGGCTCATCGTTCAAGACCTTGAAGTAGATGTTAGAATCCTCTTTACTCTTGGTAAATCCCAAGCTCATCTGAAAGCTGTCTATCTGGCCATACCAAGCTTTAGGAGATTGCTTCAATCTGTACAAGGCTTTCTTGAACTTGAAAACATGAGACTTCATGTCTTCAACTTCAAATCCTTGATGTTGATCTATATACACTTCCTCTTCGATAACACCATTTAGGAAAGATGTCTTTATGTCCATCTGGTGTAACTTCCAATTCATCTTAGATGGAAGGGCTATGATGGTTCTGATCGAAGTGTATCTAGCTACAAGAGAGACTATCTCTTCATAGTCAATGCCTTCTTTTTTAGGAAAGCCACGAGCTACAAATATTTCTTTATATTTCTCAATACTTCCATTAGCAGCATGATTTATTTTGAAGATCCATATGGATGATACCACATCCTTTCTATTCAATCTGGGAACTATTTCCCATACATCATTCTTTATTGTGGATTGGTATTCTTCTATCATGGAATCTGCCCATTCTTTCTTCTAAATGGATTCTTCAAATAAGGTAGGCTCCTTTTCTATTAGATCACACATCAAATCCATATAACTAGAGAATGTCTTAGTTTTCTTCACATGTCTCATGGTTTCTTCGGGAACACCATATTTCTCTCCATCTTGAACAAGCTCTCTAGCCCAAGCTGGCTTTATTTTATGGGAGATTTTCATATGAGAAGGTTCTTGAAACTCTACTATCTCATGATCTTCTAGAATTTCCTCATTAGGGAAATTTACAACTTCCCTCACTAGCTCAGCATCTCTGGGAACCTTCCTCATTGATTCTTCAACACTGGGGATTACGGGTTCCTCTTCATATACCTCTTCAAGCTGGCATTTTCTCAATTTCTTAAGTGTTGCATCTTCATCAAAGGTCACATCCCTACTGATATCAATGTGATGGTGACCTGGTATATAGATCTTGAAGGCCTTGTAGACCTCATAGTATCCCACAAATATTCCCTTCTTTCCCGAGGGTTTCATCTTGTTTCTTTTCTCTTTCGGTATATGTATAAATACAGGGAAACCAAATATTTTGAGATGGCTTACCTCTGGCTTCATTCCATTGAACATCTCTTCTAGGGTCTTGAAACCAAGTGCACTATGGGACAATCAGTTTTTCACATATAGAACTATCATTGTTGCTTCTGCCCATAAGCACATAGGAAGATCTTCATCATGGATCATGGTCTTCATGGCTTCCATTATCATTATGTTCTTTCTTTTAGAAACACCATTTTGTTGAGGATTATAGTGAGTAGTGAGTTCCCTCTTGATCCCAACATCTTTATAGAAGCTCACAAACTCTTTTGAGGTGTATTCTCCTCCATTATCTGACCTGAGTATCTTGATCTTTCTTTCAAAAAGATTCTCTATCAAGGCTTTGAATTCCTTGAACTTGTTGAACACTTCATCTTTAGATTTCAAAAAATACAACCAGGTCTTACGATAATAATCATCAATGAATGATACATAGTATACATACCCACTAATGGAGGACGATGGCATTGGGCCACACACATCTGAATGAATGAGTTATAGGACTCCTTCTTCTTTGTTGTCTCTCTTTGGAAAAGGGTTCTTGATGTTCTTCCCTTGTGCATATTCATTGCATACTCCTTCATGGTTAGCCTTGAGTTCTGGTAAACCTGTGTCCGCTTTGCATATGTATGGTTACAATTCTTTGTAGTTAATGTGAGCTAATATTCTATACTAAAGTTCACATCAATTTTCAATGGCATTGGTCATGGTAGCCTCTGAGTGACCCTTTAGCTTATACAAGCCATTTTATTCACTTCCAATGATGATTGCTTCATTTAAGGTCTCTCCTTTAGCACGTTGCCTTCTGCAACCTTCACTATAGCTTCCTTAAGGTTATTACCTATGACCTAGAGAAAGGTCAACAAAACAACATGCAAGAATAATATCCTTTTGATAATATAAATCAATAGCACAAACAATCATCATAATAGCTCCTTTAGAGCTATCACTTGTAATTTGTCTGAAGAAAATATTAAAGGTAAGGAATACAATATGATATAAGGTCAACATTCTCATAGTGTTCTGATCAAACATTCTTCCATGGAAACTTGGAACTAACAAACGAGATTCTCCTAGAGGAGGTGTTAGTTGTATCAGACAAATGATTACGTTAAACATTTACCTCTATATGCTCACATGCTATCAAGTATGATACTTTACATAGACTATTATCTCAACCATAGTCATCAACTTGTCATGTGTACCTTTGAATCTTATTAACTTGATTAATCAAACCTAGAGCCTTGTCCTCAGGAATGAGTGCTTTCTTTTCTTCTGATTCTCCTTCACTCAAGATGACGAGTGCTTTCTTCAACCTCTCTTATGTACTAATACAATACATTATCTTGACAGAAGGTTGGGTTAGAGGATAAGCTCTATGATCTCAAATTTTAATCCATCTAATACCTTGACTCAGAAAAGGTTAGAATGATGATCAACACGCAACATTGATCAATATAACAAATGGATGCATATCAGAATAATCACACCTGGGTTGCATCATTCCTCTGAATGTGTTGGATATTGAGATCCTTCTAGATCTATGGAAAGAGATCCCTTCTCCTGCAAATACTCTTTAAATTTTAACCATTTAATCATATGTGAGTACATACCTCTAATAGAATTTGCAAGCAGTGACTCCATCTAGCAGCAACGGTGATCATTACCAACTCTTAAAAACTTCAAGGGTGTTTTCAACTAGTGCTACGGCTGCAACTGCAACTATTTCTGAGACTGCAATTGCAACTGCATCTTGGGGTTTTATGAGGAAAACCTAATTTTTCAAACTTAAAAATTTGAAATTCTGATCCAGGGGATAGATGCCCTTAGTTGAGGCGAGTAAGCTGGTGCAGTTAGATTTTTGAAAATCCAAATTTTACCCCCTCAAACTTGATCTGCGGATTTTTGGACTAGTGCTTTTGGTTTTCTGGTACTTTGGTACTTTTGGTACTTCTGGTTTTCTGGTACTCTAGTACTTCTGGTTCTCTGGTTTTCTATTTTTCTGGTACTTTGTGAAACTAGGGTTTCACTTTCCGGGAGATCTACCCACTGAAAAGGTGCGTTGAAGGTGCCAAAATGATCCTTGAGGGAGGGCACACTTTTCTAGATGGTTTTAGGGCTGGAATACCTCACCAACAAAAACCCTAATTTGCATGTACGACAATAGTGACATTTTTCACTTTTCTCTTGTGAAATATGCTCTGTTCAACTTGGATCTGATACCATGTTAATGTTTAAGCCATTATTATAGTTCTTTTCATTTCAATAGGTAACAACAACATAATACAAGATCATTGAGAAATACACAATCACAAGAGACACACCATTTATCTTGGGAAACCCTCTAGGGGAAGAAAACCTAGCAAAACTTCATTATTATAGATAGCCAATACAATGCCAAGAGATAACCCAAACAAGTACAAAATGTCCTCTCCCAAAGATGTGCCTATTTCTCTCTTTCTTCTCCAATTGTAGCTCCAAAACTTTTCTCTTAATTAGCAAGTGAGTGTGTGTATAAGTGAGGTTCTAGCCTCCTTATTTATACAAGATTGGGACGTGTGGGAGTGCCCTTTCACTAGTAGGGCCGAATTCTTCTCCTGGGTGGTTATAACCACCTTTATTATATTTCATGGCCTCTTTGATATATTCTAGGGATGACTTCTTCTTTTGCCTATTACAATTATATTATGACGAATCCGTAAAATGGGATTTGGTCCTTTTACAATAGCCAACATGATAAATCCACAATGGGGATTGATCAAATGAATAATATATCATATAATAATAATAATACACTTTGCAGTTACATTATTTTAACACTCAAACCCCCCGCACTAAACCACTTACCATCTCCACCCCCTTCTGAGTAGACCACTTACCATTCTCACTTACCTCTCTCTCCTCCCTCTAACACCTAGCTTCTACTCTATCTCTCTCCTCTATTGTCCCATCTCCCTCTTCTCATCACCTTTCTCTCCTTCACACCTATTCTCCACTCACCATCTCCCCTCATACCTCATCCTCTTAGCTCTTGCCATGTGTCTTCCCCCTTCACCTATCCCACCTCCCCCTTTTCACCTCCTCCTCTTTCCTCCCTCCATCTATCGTCCACCTGTGTCATGTCCCCACTCCCTAACCCTTCACCCTGTGGTCTCATCATCACCTTCTCTCACCACATCACCTCAGTGCCCATTGATCCAGACTTCATGCCCCCTCCATCTGGCCTCCTTTTTGTCCAATGATCGTGTCATTGTCTTGCCAAATTATCATCCACATCCAACTACCTAGCCTCTTGGCAAGCGTCCAACAAGGCATAAGCAATGAAGGAAAGGCTCCCATGTCTCCCAGGTGTCAAGTTTTACCTAGGCCATTCTAATTCCGATGTAGCAGTTATGAAGTGGGGAAGGTATTTGAAACATCATCTCCCCCCATGAATGAGGAATTCAGAATGGCTTGACCATGAAGATGAGAAGTCAACTCAGACAGTCTGAGATCACATGTGTAGAGATACTACATGTGCAGTCTGATAGACCAGAGCTCAAAGGGACTGGCAAAGTCAAGATCACATATGAAAGAGGAAGGCATGTGCAAAGGATACTATAGGTGCAGTATGACTGAGACGAAACAATGCCATGGAAGCTCAAGCATGCCTCTGCTATTTTTTACGAATTTTTTGAGTATATGTAGGGCATTTTGTTTTTTTTTAAGGGTCTTTGGTTGAGCAGAGCTACCACTTTGTAATATGTTTAAACACTAGAGTTGTGCTATGTATTTGGATTTGAGACTTTCAGTTAATAGAAGTCAGTTTCCTTTCATATCTCTGTAAATCCTGTGTTAAAACACTCGGAATTGGAGGATCTAGTCGAGGATCGTTATGCTATTATGATGGAGGTTTGATCATGGTAGCATCATGATTAGTTTTACTCTGTTTTCTATGTTGTATTTTTGTCTCGCGCACTGAATAACTCAGAATTGCAGGATCTAGTCGAGTTGTTGTAGTTGCACGGTGATGAAGGTTTGATCATCGTGTTTTTGGGGCTGTGTCATTTAGGCACATTTCAGTGTCTTAAACCTGGGCTTGAAAGCTTCATCAAGCTTGAGCTTATCTTCTTCGAGTTGTTGGAAGGTCAGATGCCCATAGCAATTTTTCTCTCGTTTTCTCACTAAGTCTTCCCTTTACTCGTCTTTAAACTCAACCCACTGACTGAAGTTAATATGGCCCCCACTTCCATGTACATATCTTGTCCAGTCCTATGTTGTAGCATCATTCTAGTGTTGAGTTTTTTCTATTGACCACCACCCACTCAAAGACTAACCCATGACACTACACACTAATGGGCATCAGGCTTACCTCTGCTGCAATACAGAGGTGAATTTTCGTGCTAACATCACCTAAAACTAAATCTATTGAAACTATTGAAAATAATTTTCTCCCCCCTCCCGTCGACCTGGATCATGTTCCCCTAGTTCAAAAAGACTACAGAATTGTAGAGCTGAAGTGTGAATTTGATTTTTTCGAGTTACACTTCTGGATAAAAAGACATTTTCTTGGATCAAAGTGATGAAATTGGACTCTGGGAGACCAAGTTTCCCTTATACATGTTTCCCCACACCTTTCATTTCCAAAAATTTACCCTTAAGTGTCAAGCTCATTATTTTCTTAGCCAAAGGGCTATTGTATCCTCTTCTAGTGAAACCCTATTCACCATCACCCCTAAATCGATAAACTAGATGTTACAGATCCCCAGAATCGACTCTACCAGCCCATTCTCCATCGAAATCCTAAATGATCTCTATTAGAAACTCTCCTTCCCCCAAAGATCCCAAACTTCAAAATCTTCTACCAGAAGATGCCCAATTGCCTAAGAAAAACCCTCCATATCTTTCTTCCATTTTCTCTATCAGGGAAAATCAAATTATTTCCACCCTCTACTACATGCTAGGATATTTTTCTAATGAATGGGTAGATGAACCTATCCTAGGTTTTTTTTCCATTTTCTCCACAGAAGAGAAATGTACAGTCCAATTTTATTTCATTCAGTTTATGGTTGACAACATACATGAGTAGTTTTTCAAATTCTCAACACAAGGAATGTTCAAGTATTATTCAGTGATGGTGTACCTGTTCCTTTTCTTTCAGGAAGACAAATTCTCATGTTCTCTCTAGAAATTAGATCAGGAGGGAAATCCTCAATTAGTGACTTCATGGACCTCACTAGTGAAGAAAAACTCCACTGAGCTCAACTTTAGATATTTCATTGATCAGTTTTATCATCCAGTGGTGTGCATGCTCAGAAGTAGAATGGAACCTAGAATTAATGAAGAAGTCTAGAGAATTCTTCACTTCTTTGACTTGGCCAAAACAAGGGATTGGTATCTTTACCATAACCATACTAAGATCAGAGTATATGGATGTGAATTTCCACCATACAGACTGCCAAAATATCTCCCTATCAGGATCTTTTCATTGGAGTATATCAGGCAAATGATAAACTCCGATGACATCCATTTTGTATCAGTTAAGAAGAAACAACAACTCATAATCAAAATCTAAATTGGTTCTTTCATATGCAATAACAGAGTTGCAGGAGAAGAGGCTAACAACCTATTGAAACCGATGAACTTCAATCTGATCTTCAAATGGAATTATAACCCATTTGGTATCATATCAAAACTTAGGATCAAACAAAAGAACCCTCCTTATGCTCATGTACCAAAGCCTGAAGTAGAAAAGTATATGAATCAAACAGATTGGCAAGAAAATTGTTATAGCAAGATTTTCCTCACCCTATGCAATCTTTCACAGAGGGCCTTATCGCATTTCCCTATGAAGACTTATCTTCCCTGTTAATAAAATCCAGAGACAAAAATTAATATTTTTCCACATATACGCATCTTGCACACTATAAAGGATGTGTATATGCAGGATGCTCCACTAAAATTGGCATACATTGGGATTTGTGCCAGAAAAAGAAATTAAATGTCAGGTTTCCATGTCACAATAGGAGATCTCTGATCCATGGCCTTCCATATAATGGAAACATTCTGACTCGGCTCTTCAGTTCCATTTTGAAGGCTATAAATGGGCGAATTCTGAGTTATGGAAAAGGAAAAGGAATTCAACTTTGAGAGAAAAGTTACTTTGGAGTCTACATCCCTTTGTCCTTTAACTTTGAACACAATGTTTAGCCCCCAAGCTCTTCCCTTATTGATTGGGAGCCTCATTATTTCTCTCTTATGAGTTTGCCTTTGGTGGAGGATTGAAGTGGTGGAGGCCCAGCTGAAAGGAACTTAGTTTCTCGGTTCCAAACCGTGCTAGCACAAAAGTCTGTAATATTGTCGCTTCTACTATTCATTTATTAATAGAAATACTCTTTTTCTATCCAATTAATGTCTTTCAAATATATGAGTTATTATTGATGGGAGTGTTTGTTATGTATATTGATGGATTATGCTATCTAATGTCATAACCTTTTGTATTATCACCATATGCTCATCACTCTTAGCAGTGGGTCACCCCTGAGATGGGACTAAACTCCACTTGGGTAAAGGGATTCCACACCAGGCTAATGGCTCCTAGACAATAGGAAAGAATGTGTCACAGGTGCCAAATCAAAATAATAGCCTATACTTCCTCATTCTCTACATGCCTGTCCCACCCAAGGAAGTGTGCCCCTTCTCTGCTCAACAGTACTTCAGCTGCCCCACTTCCCTTCCGGGGCTTTCACAACAGGACGGACAGGAAGTCTCAAATCCCTATAGATATAGTTTAGCACCCTAAAGAAATCAATTCCCAACAATTCTCTCACCCAGAGAGATTGCTCATGCACATGAAAACCCACTTCTTCAATCCATCTCCCAAGCTAACCAGCTACACAAACATGTTTGTTTATGGATACAAGTTCAGGTACAGTGAAAGGAAAGTATGGAGGATAGATGACTTTGTGAGTGTAAGATCCTCCTACGGATAAAGGGATGACTACATGATGGAAGGAATGATAGAAATCATGGTCCATAAATGAACTAAGTCCAAGATATATGTATGCATTTCCCCAACTTGGCACTTGTCATGTTGGGAGATACGTTGTCTCACTTGTCCCCAACTTTGGAACTCAAGATAAAATAATTATCCATACATTATACTTTAAGAAATATTAACATAATATTCTTTTTTGTCTTAATCTCCCTAGCTTATCCCTTTTCCTTAAATGTTAGCCCTCCCTTTCCCTAACTAGTGGAGTCTAGTCCCCCATACTTTTTTATCATGGTCGATCTGTGTGCAATGATGTATTTTATATTAATGATTATACATATACAAAAATAGATGCACTGGCCTTTAACGTCTAGGCTCTCTGTCCTAATCATCACAAAATTGGCTCACCACCCTATCAAACACCACATATACACAAAGGCTCCCTAGCCTCAAAATCGCGTGCACTTAAGTTGATGTACCCGATATCCAAGAATGTGTACACTTCATCATTCTACTATGTAGTACATGTGTGCACTATACAATGGAAGGTGCATACATAAATGATATGAAACAACTCACTAGCTTAAGTACATTTTCATTTACATTTACAATTGGGTTCAGCCTAGGGATATCACAATCCCCTCCCCTTAATTATGCACTATCCTCAGTGCATTATGTACACATATACAACAAAATTTCACAAACCATCAAAAAGATGCGGGTATTCTTCCCTCATTGCTTCCTCATGCTCCCAAGTAGCATCCTCAGGACCGTATCAGGTCCATTGGACCTTTACAAGCCCTATGGATTTATTCTGGAGCTGTTTGATTTTTCAATCCATAATGCATACTAGATGCACTTGGAAAGTGCCTTCTTTCTCCACCTGAATCACATTACAATCAATAAAATGATTAGCATCAGGTATATATTTCTTGAGCAATGATACATGGAATACATTATGAATAGACATAGATGTTGGCAATGTAATCATATAAGCTATTGGACCAATCCTTTCTAAGATTTCAAATGGGACACAATAGCGAGATGCCAACTTTGAACAATTTCCCAACTTCAGGGACCTTCTGTCGTATTTCACTTTCAATAATACATGCCCCCCAACTTTAAATTCCCTGTGAGTTATGCCCTTATCAACATAGATTTTTTTCCTATCTTGGGCATATTTTAAATTTTGTTTTATTTTCAACATTTTCTACTCCATTTCCCTGAGTAAATATGGTCCAACCACTACTCTATCTATTGGGTTATCCCATCTTACTGGTGTGTTGCACTTTCTTCCATAAAGTGCCTCAAATGGGCTCATCTTTAGAGATGTTTGGTACCCATTTTTATAAGCAAACTCTACTAAGTGTAGGTACTCTTCCCATTTTTATGGTTTATCCATCACATACATCCTCAACATATCCTCAATCACTTGATTCACCCTCTTTGTTTTTCCATCTGATTCTGGATGATAAGTTGTACTAAAATTCAAATTTGTTCCAAATCCATTAAATAATCCTTTCCAAAACTTTGAAGTAAATTTTGGATCTCTGTCAGACACAATTGTCTTCAGTATGCCATGTAATTGATTAATTGCTCTCATATAAACATCAACAATGTTTGTTTCCTTGTGAGTGAGCTTAATTGGAATAAAATGGGCAGCTTTACTAATCTTATCCACCACTACCATGATAAAATCATGTTGCTTGTTTGTTCTGGGCAGTTTGGTGATTAATACAACTTCCCATTTCCACTGAAGAATGGGCAATGGTTGTAGCGAACCAACTGGTTGTCTATGCTCATCCTTTACCTTTTGACATTCCAAACATTTGGCAATAAAATCAACAACCTCTTTCTTCATTCCTAGCCAATAATATTGGCTTTTGACAGTTGCAATTATTTTTTGATAACCTAGGTGCCCAGCATAAGGTACGTTATGAATTTTTCCCAATATCAAATTTTCAATTCATTATAATTTGGTACATAATTTTTTCCCCAGTACATGATAATTGTATCATTATCTAGCTTGTATTCTTCAATTTTCTGCTGCAAATAACCTTGCCGTAATTTTTCCACTAATTCTTTGTATTGCAAATCTAATTTTGTAGCCTCTAAAATTTTGTCTTTCAAATATGATTGGTACATGCTAATGGATGTAGCATGCAATTCATGCACTCATATGCTGAGTGCATCAACCACTTTGTTCTCTTTTCCCTTGATATGTTTTATATCAAAGTCATATTCACTGATAAATTCTAACCATCTACTTTGCCTAGCATTTAGAGTTGGCTGATCAAATAAATATTTCAGACCATTATGGTATGTCCTCAGCTCAAACCTTTTCCCCATGAGGTAGTGTATCCATTTCATCAAGGCATGCACTATAGTTTCCAACTCCAAATCACGAGTGACATAGTGTCTTTCATGCTCCTTCAACTTCCTTGATTCATAACATATAACAAACCCATTTTGACTGAGGACTCCACCAAGTCATTCTTTACATGCATCTGTGCATACAATGAAGTCTTCATTTGGGTCTGAAATCCTTAGTATTGAAGCACTTTTTAATAATTTCTTCAAGTGTTGGAAACTCTTTTAACAATCCAATGTCCACTGAAATTTCAAACCCTTCTTTTGTAAGGAAGTGATTGGATGTGCAATATTTGAGAATCCTTCAATAAATATCATATAGTATCCTACAATACCCATGAATTATCTGACCTCTATCACATTATTTGGCGCTGAACATTCTCTAATGGATTCTATCTTCTCATGATCTACTATTATCCTATCCTCTGAAATGATATGTCCCAAATAATGAATTTGTCTTTGATAAAATGAGCACTTCCTCAATTTGGAATACAACTGATGCTCCCTTAATACTTGCAACACCATCTTCAAATGATTCTCATTCTCTTCTTCTGACTTGGAATATGCAAGTATGTCATCCAAAAAGACAATGACAAACTTGTCCAAATATTCTCAAAAACACCATTCATTAAGCACATGAAAACAACTAGTGCATTTGACAACCCAAATGGCACCATTGTGAACTCATAATGACCATACCTTGTCCTAAAGGTAGTCTTTCTAATATCTTCCTCTTTAATCCTTACTTGATGGTATCCTAACTTGAGATCTATTTTTGAAGATATCTTTTCATCCTTCAATTGATCAAAAAGATCATAAATCCTTGGCAAAGGATACTTGTTCTTTACAGTCACTTTATTCAACTATTTGAAATCAATGCACAATATTAATGTCCCATCTTTATTATTCATGAACAAGACTATGGAACCCCAAGGTGACACACTTGGGCGTATATACCCCTTCTTTAGAAGTTCCTCAAGCTACATTTTCATCTCCTTCAGCTCTTGTGTACTCATTCTGTAAGGAGTCTTTGACAATGGAGCTACTCCAAGCATTAAATTTATAGAGAAATCAATATCTCTCTTTGGGGATAGTCCTAGTACCTCCTTGAATACATCTTTCAAATTTGACACCTTATCTTTAGGTGTCTCTTCCATATGAGCTGCAAATATTTGACGCCCTTTTCTATAACATTTCTTCAGCTACAATGCTGAAATTTCTCTGATGATTACTTCCCTGGGAATTCCCCGCACTCTCCTTAGGCTCTCTTCCTCATCCAAGAAAGTAAATGCCTTTTTATGAAAGTCTAGTATAGAATGATGTTGGTCCAACAAATCCATTCCAATTAGACAGTCATAGGAACCTAAAGTCAAGATGTTCAAATATTCCTTGATGTTTAGTCCATTCATGTCAATAAGACATGACTTAACCATCTCAGTAACATTTCTTTTTTCTCTAGTAGCCAACTGCACCAAACAAGATTTTCCATGCTTTTTTCCTGGTAAATGGAAACTTTCCACCATTGTAGGATCTATATAACTATGAATAGATCCTAAATAAATTAAAATAGCAATGGCTTGGTTGTTGATCATACCTTCCACTTCAATCATATCTGACTGATACTCTTCTTGCTTGTTGTCCAGGGCTACATAGATCCTTGGTACATTTCTTCCCATGTCCTCTATTGTTTCAACTTTCTGTACATTGTGAACAATCCTTAATTTTTCACCTCTGTGAGGAAAATATATAAACATGTGATCTCCTTTACAACCCCAACATTGAATAGGTGGTTGCCTTGGCCTTTCACCCCCTGTCTCAATCATTTTGGGTTCTCTACGAGTTGGTTGTACCTGAGTATTATTTATAAATAATGGTGGCTTAGTTCCCTTCTTCCTCTGAACCATCTTGAATTTATTTTTGTCTTCCCAAGCTTTTTGGAAACTTGGCCTTTCTTTTTGTTGATCATATAGGCATTTATCTCGCCTTATGGTCTCCTCCAATGTCTTGGTATCATCATACTATATTTTTTCAATGATGAATGCTAGAAATCCACTCAAATACCTATGAATCTTAGTTGTCTCATCCTTAATTAAAGAGACATACTTTAGCAGTTCTAAAAATATTCTTTCATATTCATCTATGGCCATACTCCCAAGCTTGAGTTCAAAGAACTCTTTCATTTTCTTGTCATAGTATCTCTTAGTAAAGTATTTCTTCTCAAAATACTTGAATTCTCTCCAAGTAACACTTTTCTATTTAATGTGTTGCACTGCACAAGATGATCCCACCACATGGATGCCTTTCCCTTGAGTTGATAGATGGAAATTCTACCTTCCACCTGAGAATAATAATTCTGAAAATGAAAATACTTTATCATTCCCATCAACCATGTCTCTGCATTTTCATCCTTCTTGTGCTCACCATCAAATGTAGGAGGTTTTATTTTGTTCATTTATCCTCGTAGCTCATCCAACCCATACCTCTTATGCTTCCTGACAGGGGATGGACTTGAAATTCTCTATTCCCTCTTATTGGAATGTCTCAGAAAGTGACGGTGATGTCCGCTAACACTTCTTTCTCTTCTTTTCTTATCAGGAGACCTGTGACTTCCTGATTTGCTTGAGCCATTCTCCTTATCCAATTTATTTTCTATTCTATTCAAGCTCTGAATTAACTTCATGTTGAAGTCCTCTTGCTACTCCCTAGCTCTCATAAGACTTTCATTATGATTTTTATGGCTTTGAACATCCTTCTGTAACTTTTTAATGGTCTCTACCATATTCATGTTTTCATCCCTTCCTTGTCCATGTCCATTGGAGTTTGTTCCTTCAATGCCCAAATGGACATCCATCCCTTTAATATCATCTTCATGGATGTAAGTCCGATGTTCCTCTTCCATTATAAAAAATTTGTGTTGATTCTAATCTGATCTAATCGTTGTTAACTATGAAAAATGTGCAGCCAACAAAACTTTGTCAAGTTAACTGACTCAACAATTTCATGGAAATATATGAACCATTCTGGTTCAATAATATATCAGAATTATTTCTTCTCATTTCCTGGGAATGTGAATGACCAGATCAATTTTCTTAGTGAATAAATATATTCTACTATCTGACACCTTTACAACGCCTTCTCCCATGCTAAATTATGAGTCTTGAGCAGAAAGTTATGGCTATTTGAAAATTTCCCAATAATGTTTGTATTCACACTCCAACTTGGCACAACTCTGTGTTGTAATTTTCAATTTTTGCACCTACTCTAGTGGAGTTTTCATAGGATATCAATTGGGTTTCCTCATATACATATTTTGGACATTATATCCAAGTTTCACCTTTTTCTGGGTTCTGGTCTGCTAGTTACAACCTACTGAAGTTCTGGGCCAATTCTTGTTTTGGGTATGGAATGCTACATGTACCTTCTTTGTCATATTAAACATTTTAAAATGCCCAGAAATTTGATTCATATTTGGAACTGCCTTTGATGGTTCAATATATTTCCATTAACTTTTCATATGCCTCAATCGAATTCCGAAGAAAAAAGTTATGGCTCTTTGAAGTCAGTTAGGTCTTAAAATTTACCCTCCACTGTTTGTGTTGTAACTTTCTCATAAAATCTTTGTTTCATGAATAGTTTACACCATTAGAAAGCTCCCTCAGAGCTCTTTTATTTGAGATGCATAGATAGAGTGTACCCTATTACACTCTTTTCTTGTGGTTTTGAGTAGCTAAAAATGTTGTTAAGGCCCTCAAAAACATTCTGCATGTTGACATGAAGTTTAAATTTTTTACCCTTTAACCTGAAACTTTGTTTTTTCCTAGTCATGGAGCCGCCCTCAATCCTAAAAAGGAGTCAAAAGAATTTCATTTTTTTTGGGTTTTAGGAATTGGCTTTTCACGAGGTATGATGTTTAGTTAACAACTCCAGAGTCCTGGTGTTGAAATCCTGAAAAGGCTTTATATTAAAAGAAATTAAAAAAAAAACAAAAAAAAATGAATGTTATAAGTCTCGATGTGCTTTTCACAAAGTACCCTTTAATCATGATTAATAAACTCCTAAATACAATCAACAAATCATTAATATTTCACGATTCGGGGTTTTCTTATGACATGGCACTTGGGTATAGGATTCCTGGTACTCCGAAATGCGAAATCACAATTTTTTAACAAAGTCTAAAACTAAATTAAGTTAGTTTAAAACGGGATTAATAATGACTAAACTACTTTTTACGTTTCACATTTTAGGATTTGTTGAAAGCGGTCCTTTCAAAACTCCAGTTTGAAATCGCCAATATGCAACAGTATTAATAATAGACAAATGGAGATATTTTTGACATGAAGGCGTATCTTCCTCATTAAAACATTAATTCCCTATTGCCTGTGTCAGTACGTTCATTGTAAGATAAGATAATGTTAATCAATGTTTTGTAGTTCAAATTTCATTCTTGTTTTTTACAATTAGGAGTGAGTTGCATTTATCCAGGCTTATACATTTTCCTTTTGCAAATAGGTTTTCATTCTAGCATGAACATTATGGCACCTTGAAGGCACCTAAGAAAAGTGAAGAAGCAGTTGAAAGTTCAAGACCAGATGGAGATGTCATATCTGATACTAAACCGCATGCCATTGATTCCATCAAACCCTGGAGGTAAATTTTCGAAACTTTGGACTACGAAATCAATAATTTTCTTGATGATTCTCATAACAAACTCTGGGACATAGAAGATCCAGAACTTCACAAAGTAGCTACGTGCCCATGACTCATGACATACAACAATATGATCAGTTGGGATTTAGAGAGGACATACATGCAGACAAGAAGAATTTTGGACAGCTGAGGGGTCATTGTCGGCTCTTTCAAATTGGAGCACATACAAGTAATGTACAAACTATCTCACAATTCTAAGTACATTTATAATAAAGAGTTTGTAAGTGAATTTCAAAGGAAAGAATGCACATAGGCAGATCAAACATACCTCGACATAATCAAACACTGGTGGAAACACCTAGCAAAATTTAGGGCCAATACCCATAGCGTTTATTCCACAGCCTCATTGAATGAGTACATGGTCTATGTGGTTATGATGCTATGTAGAATTTTTGGGAAGAAAAGTCCTACCCATTTTCCTGCAGAATGGGTGCCCCTTTTACATGAAGCAACTAAAGGCTATAGCTTCAATTGGAACAAGATTCTATCAGATAACCTAGCTAAGGAGGTTATATAGTATCAAACCGTGAGATCTAGTGGCCGACCAATAGCATTTTACATGTTCGCATACATTATGGATGTTATATGTTTCATGACTTCTTTCCCTTTGATGAATTCGAGTTGGAACCCAACCTACACTGAACCCATTCATGAATATCATTCTAAGTTGTGGGAAGAAAATGCTAAGGATTCTTTTTACAAAATTTTTCATTTCATGGTGATACTGGTGCATCAGATGTTGTATGGCTATGCACCCCCCCATATTTCAGAGTCAATCATAGGAAACCTCAAGGTGGTTGTTGATTGGTTTATTGAGGAGAATTTCTCCTATATCAGGGCTTTCGGATGTTCGATCTCTCCTCATGCTCTTCCAAAATTCCTCCCTGACAGATTGGTGTGTAGGGAGGTAGCTCATTAGATAATAACAGATGGTATTGAGATATAACTGAAGACAACTCAGAAGAATTTTTGGCCAGTATTTCCCATACAGATTGGGAGGTTTTCGCTACTCAACTTGGGTCATTCCAAGGTTGAAGCTACATCTCTAGAGGAGATCAAGTTGGTGGATCTCGAACATAGGAAACATGACCCTTATCAAAAAGTGGGAAATGGCATGGCTCAATGTGGCATAAAAGTGTATGAACATGAGGAATCCCCTTGCAATGACATTTTCAAAGGGGCCAAAACCTATGAGGAGGTGTTAAATAGGGTATAGACATTACCATTTGACTTGGAAACCAGTTTTATAACCTTCCAGAGACATAGATGAAGTGGTTTTCCTAAGGTACTGTAGGGAGAAGCAACAACACCTCCTCTAGAAAAATAAAACACTCCCCTAGGTTTCGAACAGAAAGTGCAGGATAAAGCAGACACAGAGGAAAATCCATAGGGGGTTGAAGGGTCTTCACAAAAAAAAGAAGTTCCACAGATAGAGAATCGAGAAGCAGAAGAAAAATGAAGGTTTGGGACACCTCCTGAGTGCAGTCAATATACTCCCCCTTCATCATCTATTGTTCATGTTGATACCCCCAAGACAACAGGGGAAACAAAATCCACAGAAATGGGTAATCCCATTGCTTCCTTGACACCTTTACAGTCTACTTTTGGGCTCCCTCGAATAGGAGTCATATATGCTAGTGACCTCGCACCTATCTCTAGAGAAGAAATACCCCCCTCTAATTACTTTTTCAG
The DNA here is from genome assembly GCA_000966675.3 of Picea glauca. NCBI lineage: Eukaryota > Viridiplantae > Streptophyta > Pinopsida > Pinales > Pinaceae > Picea > Picea glauca. Next base: position 594,092 of record JZKD02S1850409.1, on the reverse strand, counting down.
TAAAAGAGGAAGGTTGTATTAAAGAAAGAAATGTATATGAGAGAAGGTGGCTTGGTAAAGAAACCTAGGGTGTTGGTAGATGGGAAGAACTTGGAAGAGGAAGATTTTTCTACAGAGGTAATGGGCTCCATGGGATCTCTGGCAACAAAAAATCTATTCACTCTTGACAATATGAGAACAAGGTTGAAACAAAGTAACCAAAAGATAGTCCAGTTCCAAAACCAACTAAAAAATACCGAGAAATATATCAAAGAAGAAATAAATAAATGTCTAGAGTAGGCTAGAGCTTCTGACAAGCAAGAAATTAATTTACTTAAGTCTAGCTTGGATGAGTTGTATAAGAAAATGCAAAACAGTCAAGGGTAGGCAACCCAGCGGGAAGAATTAGCGAGACAATTAAAGGAGAGGTTGAATTCCATTCAGAATCAGGTTATAGACTTGAAAGTTTTGCAAGATCTGTCACTAGAATTACATACAAATATAGAAGCCGAGCAACAGAGATTAATCTCCAAAGTAGAGATTATTCAGAATTATTTTCAAGAAGTAAGAATTTTTTTTCATAATATTATTTTTAAAGAAAAAGAAGCTAAAGCAACAAGGGCCACTTTCCAAAGGGAATTTGTATGTTAAGAAAATGAAGAGGTATCAAAAACTCCAAAGCTATCTGTTGCAAAGCAGATCAGAGGCGACATGATGCTCAAAGTATGGGAAACCAACATAGAAGAAAACAAGAAAATAACCAAAGAAATCAAAGACTATTGTGAATAAATCTTTCATTTGTTGGAAAAGGGATCATTAGGTATTGGAAGAAATAATTTCATCGGGTAGCTAGGACAGATAAACATTGTAAGACACCATTTGAATTTCAAAGAGGGTTCGATAGAAATTCAGATGGAAATTTCACAATTAAAGGAAATTGATGTTACCCTAATAGATAGGTGGTTGGTGAAGACAAACTTAAAATTGCAATGAATTAAGTTTGTTGGTAGGGGGATTTAATATTGGCTTCCAAAAATTTAGAGAAAATTTTATCTATTCGAAGCGAAGGATTTTCCAGAGACTCCCATAAATTTTGTACACTTTCTTGAAATATGTATTGAATGTATTGGGTCGAAAGAAGGAGATACTTCAATAAAACAATGAAGTATCATTTTGAAATCTTATATTATCGAGATGATAGAAAAATAAAATATAATCATGCAGATGGTTGAGGTTTTCATTTTTGTAACTATTTGCCCCTAGTTGTTAGGAAATCACCAACCATAAATGTATTGGTGATATTGTATAAGTATAATTTAAGGAGATTGAAAGAAGGATTTTATGGGTGCATTGTAAAGAAGAATTTGAAGATATTTTTGAATTAATACAAATACAAATTAAAGATTCCGGATCTAGTAAATTTTGAGTTATGTGCTTCTTTATTGTTTCATATTTTTCATATATCTCTTTGATGAATGCTTAATTGCAATTTAGTACAACCTCTACTGTGGTGATTAATTATTCTTGCAATTTAATCGTTTACAGTTTTTCCTCTATATCGGTCATCAAGAGGTACAAGACTTGTAAATGTTTTAGATTTCAATATCATATGCTTCATTAAGAGTTTTTCCTAACTATTTTGTTCTTATGTCACAAAGTGAGATTCCTCTTTAATTGATGCCTCACCTTGTTCAACAAAATTTATGTTTTCTTTTCATTTCATGCATATTCCCTTTTCAAAATTTAACTCAGATACTAGAAATGACCTTTAGTTTCATCATCCTATTAATTCGAGGTTTTTTATTTCTTCTTACATATTTTGAAACAGAAATAGCAAACCATAAAATAAAACACAAGAATTTATCTTTTCAGTATTTATCCGTTATAACTGTACCAGTTACAAGACAACCCAGTACTGAGCCCGACCTATCAGATCAAATGAGCATTGCCTCAAATTTATTTAACATCATCTTAAAGACATCAAGTAACCGGGGTGAGATAGAACGCTCATGGGAAACAATTGAAAGGGATATTAGTATCCAGGAAAACTGGGAAGCTCCATGGAGACAATTAAGAAACCAACCATAGCGCTTCTTCGTATGACCGACCTTTCTACCCTTAACTCTCTCTACCTATTCGAATGCTTTGACAATATTATTTAGAGCCTTAAAGTATAAACTTAGGAACAACATCTTTTTGGTGTCGTTGTCGGGGAACAAAGAAACAAATCTTTTTCCCTGGGAAGAAAGACATTGACACTTTCTCTCTTTGATAGTGAACAAAGATTCGAAACCTTATAAGGCTACCTTTATCTTTCACTTGGGGAATCCATGATAAATAATCTGGCTTGAAAAACCCATATGACAAACAAGCTTCGCCTATTCCCAATCTAGAAAAAACTTTAAAATCAAGAACATACCTTAAACAGACTATATCATCGACAAATAAGTTTTATCAACCTAAAATTATAGAGTCGAACACTAGAGGTCTATTTGAAGGATCGAATACCCCACCTCCTTGTGGGGAATTACCTGTCGATAGGATTATAACCCTTGAGCCTGGTTTGGTCTCCCCTGATTTTAAAACTTAGATTTTCCCAACTATTTGTTTCACCAATAGAGGTAAAATATATGCCTCACTTCCTGCTTCGATTCACATCTCTTCACTTCATAAAGTTTGTTTTCCTATCTCTCAGAACTCCTACGATCATCCTATTTTTCTCAACACAACTCTTGTTGATTCTCCTTTATATTCACCCTGTGAGTTTGAAGAAACTAGTCCACTTTTCCCTAGTTCCCCTTCCTCAATTTTCCTATCCCTTGATAGCCAATTTTTTGAAACCGTTCCTTATAGTCTAAAAGCATTATCCTCTAAATAATTAATGGTTGTGGCCAGAGGAAGAGCTGTTGGAGGTGGTGCTGGAGGAGGAGGAGGAGGCATCCAAGTACCAACCCCTCAAATCTTTGCAAAAGTGGATGCCAAATACACTCCTTTGGTCCTCCCAGTTCCTCTCCATGACCTACCTAAAAAATACATGAAGAATCTGCCAAAATTCACTGGAGAAGGTGATTTAACTGCAGCTGAACACATCAATTTCTTTGACCAATTCACTGACATCCTTGGACTCAAACATGAATATGTCTACTCGAGACTCTTGGTTCATACTTTTGAAGGTCAGGTAAGAACTTGATTCTGAGGTCTAGCAGTAGGATCTATACCATCATATGAGGATCTTTAAAATTCTTTTATTAAACAGTGGGGGGAAAGGAAAGACCATCTTTATTATCTAACTAAATTTGGGCCTCTAAGAAATAAAAACTTTGAATCAGTCCTTGAGTTCACCCAAAGGTTCAATAAATTTTATAATAAGATTCCAGTCGATTTCAAACCCTCCCAACCTGCAGCGAAAGTAACCTTCGTTGGAGCTTTCGACCATGATTTTCCCTTGTCATTGAGGGAGAGGAGATCAATAGACCTCACCAAAATGCAAGATGATGCCTTAGAAATTGATTCAAACATGACGGCATCAAGAAAGTTGAAAATCAAATTTGAAACTGGAAACAAAGAAACCAAAAGTTATAGAGATCAAGGGGGACCATCTGGATCAGGAAGATCTTCAGAAGACAAAATGGATGATATGGCGAGAATCATCAAAGAACAGACAAATAATATATCAAGAATGGAATTAGATCAAGCGAAGAATGATCATTTTCCCAAAAAGGATTTCAGAAGAAATCCTAACCCTTAAAATCAACCAAGACAAATTAAGAATGAGGATAAAAAAATCCAAACCCCCTTTAAAAGTGAAAAATTTATAGGAGCAGAAGACACGAAGGATTTTGAAGAGTTAGCAAAAAATATAAATAATATTGGTAATGACTGCCTACAACCTTATATAACGAGACAAGATTATGAAAAATCTTTAACTACAGAACATAGATATGAGAATAACAAAAACAACGGTATTACGGAATATTCAAACTATTAGGGAATCACAGAAGATATATAGGTCAAACTTCATCAAAAGTACAATCTAAGGCCTAGAAACAAGAGCTTCACAACTATCCCAGTGAAAAAGATTTTGCTGAGGGGTGAAACAGATGAGTCAATTTCAAAAAATGCTGAAAAACAGACTATAAGAACTAAGACCGCTGGCACACAGCCTACCATGACAAAGTCAACATATACACCAGCTGTAAACACACAGAAAGTAGAGGTTCCTGCAACTGAAATGAAAACCTCACAACAAAAGAAAGCTAAAAAGAAAGTTTTTGAAAAGCAAACCTTAGAGATCGACAAGACAATAGGAAATTTTAATCTGCAAAATGAAGTCAATAATATAAAAATTCCTACACCACTCGTCAAATTGGAAAAAAACCCAATATACAGAAAACAAATCGCTAAATTAATTATTTTTTCAGAAAACAAAAGCCAGACCGATGTTATAAATTTGGAAGATGACAAGCCTAACATAATTTTTCGGCCCACATTTCAAAGCTGCCAAAGACATTGTTGCCCCTTTTTATATCACACTGATTGTGTATGATCACCTGCTCCATAATTGCATGTTATATTCTAGAGCCTCTCATAATGTTATGCCTAAAGCCATTATGAATAGACTTGGTCTTGAAATCACCAGACCTTATGGAGATTTATATTCATTTGATTCAAGAAAAGTTAAGTGTATAGGCATGATAAAAGACTTAGTTGTTAATCTTTCATAGATACCTACAAAAAGTTTCCTAATGGATGTGGTTGTCGTTGATATACCCCTGAAGTATGATATGCTCTTATCCAGGTCTTGGGGCACTAAACTTGGAGGATCCCTCCAGCTCGACATGATGTATGCCATAATATCAATCTTTGGAGGACAACTCATGAACTTGTACAGAGAAACCAAGTTAGCATTCATGGTAAGTGACCCACATAACCCCAATAACTACCCTGTTTATATTGTTGATTAAGATTTAGGCAATTGCATTTTATTTATCGATGACGATATTGATGTATGTATAGAGGAAAGTTGAACAAAAAATAAAAAATAAAAAGAACAAATAAAGCAGGATGTATATAGCACTGGTGTTTGGAAAATGTTTTTTGATGGTGCCTCATCTTATTTTGGAGCAGGGGATGGAGTGCTCTTTGTGGCACCTGGTGACAAATTCATTATCCCTTTCTCTTATAGGTTACAGTGGAACATTGACCACACTAATAATGTATGCGATTATGAAGCCTTAGTGTTAGGATTAGAAGATGCCAGGAAAATGAAAATTAAAAACTTGGAATTATTTGGCAATGCAGAGTTAATTGTGAAATAGATAAATCGTCAATACTAGGCCAAACATCTTAGGATAAGGTATTGCCAAAATTGTGTTTGGGATCTGATCGAAAATGTTTTCTCCTCTATCAATATTCACTATATTCCAAGAGTAGAAAATAAACAGGCAGATGCATTAGCCAAAGAAGCTTCAACGTTCACACCTACGACTGCTTTCAAACTAAAATACCATATACTAATGATACTTAGGCATTCCATACCAAATAACATACAACATTGGAAAGTTTTTGAGGACAATGAACAACTTCAAAATTTTTTAGGGACAGTAGATGACTTTGTCAAAATGCATGTCAACCAAGAAAGCTAGAATGACCCTATTTGGATCATGCAGGAAGGCGAAGACCCCCAAGAGTTCCAAGATAAAACTGCTAACCACTGGATGCTTGTTTTAAAAAATAATCAGATACCTAAGGGTTTGATCCCCTTATAAAGGCTATTTAATCATGATGACATCCCTTTGAAGTCTACCTTATAGCCTCAGCTAGAGGAGGCCGAGGATTGTGATATAGGTACCAAAGAAAATCCTAGGTTGGTGAAATTATCCAAATATCTGTCTCGCAAAATCAAAAGTAAGTATGTTGAGTTTCCTAGACAATATAAAGACGTTTTCACTTGGTCTTATGATGAATTGAGAACTTATGACAATACTATAATGGAACATAAAATTCCTCTGAAACCAGGCATCAAACATTTTAAGCAAAAACTCAGGCAGATTAACCCTATCCTACTATCAGTAATAGAAAAAGAAGTCAAAAAACTCTTGGATACTAAAATTATTGTCCCACTGAGATACTTTGAGTGGGTAGTGTTGGGCCCCAACAACTCCCCCTAAATTTTTACAAAATTTAAAGGGCCCCCATTAGAATCTTCATAATTATAGTGAGCTACAGAATCAACCTTTTCAAATAGTTTCATACCTTGACTTACTTTGAGACAAACTTAATACATTCACTATAGTATGAGACATTTATTACAAGAGTATATGTCAAAAGTTAGAAACGAGCATAAAAATCTCAATTTAAACAAAAATGTTAATTTTTATCAAATGTTTACTTTTGTTTAAATTATGATTATGTGTTCTTTCTTTTTCTCATTAGCAAGTTTGACTATTTTGAATAATGTGTTCAATAATTTATCAAATAATATCTTGGTTGGTTTCTCATTTTCATGAAATCATTTGGTGATATTAATTAATTAATTTTTTATTTTCATTTTGCATCTCATTTCAAAATAATAATAATCAAAGAATTATCTATCATTTGTTTGATTTTGTAAAAAACCAAAATTAATA